>JAOTRH010450062.1:0-30743 GCA_034768845.1 Heliamphora exappendiculata | reverse complement strand
GGGAGAGAGAGAGATAGAGAGAGAAAATAGAAAAACTTTAGAGGGAAAGAGAAAGTTAGGCTTTAATATAATTCTTCGAACGGATTTAGTAGGTGGAAAACCTACTTTATTATTAGCTTAGGTTGGGTTGAATTTCACGTCTTAGGGCCTCAACACCGGAGTTCATCCTGAAGGAAAGCCATAAGGATGATGAGGTGCTGATGAGTGGAGATGGCAACCATGGAAGTCACAGAAGGTGATGACGAAAGTGGCAGCGGGTGCCAGGTGGTTACAGCAGAAGACTTTCCTCCCTCTTTTTTTGTTGAGAGCATTTCGACAGTTTCACTGCTCCAAATGAGGCCAAAACTGTTCTTCTGTGTATTATATGGACAAAATGTAAATTTTGCTGTGTCAACCCAGCCAAGGTTAAATACCCAAAATGTAAGGTAACAATATAGGAGGTCTCTGCACCATTGTCAAACTAAGGAGATCTACCTACATGGTATGGGAAAACATTGTGTAAAGTTCAAAATAAGAATTGAGGTAGAGTAGACCGATGATTTTGTAATCATTAGGCCAGCTTTTGAAAGAAAAACTTGCATCTACTCCCCCTATTACATAACCAGTGGAAATATGAAGAGACTCACAGGCATTGACACCGTCTGCAATAGAACGAATTTTTGCAACAACGCAAAACGAGGCGCAACCTTACCAAGGTGATTCCTAATTCCAAAACCTCTACACTTCACTACAACAAACTTGTACATAGTAGGCACACACTCGTAATGGAAACAATTACTAAATTGGAAAAGGTTAGAAAAAGACCTTCACGGCACGGATAATGTGTTTTATCTTCAAACCACATGGATTGAATGATGTGTTACTCATGAAGTAGGGTTCTGCTAATGATTGGGTTTCCATTAAGGTTTCACCTCCATTGTTGGATCTTCAAAAAGGTAGCACAAGCATGGCAGGGTTTTTTTTTTTTTACATTATTGGATTCATAGTTTGGAATATATAACGATTGGTCCATTTAGCCAACACTCCTGCGAGGTTCACTTCTCTATGCCATCATGAAAGGCATAAGTATATTTCCTTCTACAAATTTCCACATGACGATCTTCTAATATAAGATTCAAGTTTGATTAATACACGAGAGTGTTGTATCTAATCACTTCGTTTCCAGTTCTCTCTTAATGCCAATTACAGAGACCATAGCTATGAATATCGTACAGAGTACCGGTTTTCTTATTAGTATGGTACGTACTGGTACCAATAAAATATTGGGCACCGTTTCGGACTTAACGCTATAAAATATTACATATGTTTTGTTTTAATTACTGCTCCATTATAAATAATTTAGTATAACATAGATACTTATCTAAAATAATAGTATAATTAATAAATCTAAATTAATTTTCAGTTTTATTATTAATACTGAGATAGCTAAGTTAAAAGCCATATAAATTTAATATTTAAATTCTCTTATAACAAATTAACATTGATGAATTTTAGAACACGCCCTTTATGTTATATTCAAAGCTTGGATTAGAGTATAAAAACAAGAAACGAAAAAAAATAACAAAAAAATTAATAAGTAAAACTACCTATTTTAAAAAAATAATTATGGGCCGGTACGTAACTGGTATTTTGGTACTAGCCAGTATTGTCTGGTGTAGACCGGTATTTTGAATTGTAGAGAATTAAGTAATTAGTATACCAACTTTTTCCTAAACCGGTAGGTGTTGTCCCGTACCGATTGGTACAATATGATATCCATAACTATGACAGAGACACAATTTGATACTGGTCAGAATCATTAACTGTTTGGTACCCCATCATTTATACCATTTGTTTAGTTAATTAGTTCCATATGTATCCATCAATCTTAGGCTGGTTACATTTCCTAAATGAACAATTTGGAGCCCTTGTGAATACTTACAAAGCATAATTGTTTCATTTAGAGAGCTTTCTTCAACATGTTACATGGCAATGACCAACTAAGCCAACATGGAACAAATTGGGCACTATCCCTGAAAAGCTAGTAGGTATTTATTATATGTAATTTAATTTCTAGTTCCCTAGTTTATAATTCTATATGCATGTGGTCTTGTATGACTTCAGTTTTTCAACTTCTTTAGCCGAAATTTGGAGCCCTTCTGAATACTTACAAAGCATAATTGTTTCATTGAGAGAGCTTTCTTCAACAGGTAACTTGGCAATTACCAACTAAACCAAAATGAAACAAGTTGGGCACTATCCCCGAAAAGCCAGTCGCAACTTATTATATGTAATTTCTATTTTCCTAGTTTAAAATTCTATAATCCATATGCATGTGGTCTTGTATGACTTCAGTTTTTCAACTTCTTTAGCTGAACTCCTTACTAGCTCATACCATGAAGCCCATAATAGAGGAATTATTAGCACCATATGAAGCGAACAATGTTAATAGCCGAAAATAAAACTAAATGAGCAACAATATCATATGAACATTTTGCACTGATGCATCTAGAACGATATGACATGATCTTTCTTCTACTCAAAGGTAGTTAATCAAGGTAAAATATTAGTTATACAAAAGATGGAGTAAAGATGGATGCACTTTACATAATGTGAAACGAGTGAAAAGAAGTAACAACATTATCAACAATGCTCTCTAAACCTAATTGAGACTTCATTTCATGATACTAGGAAAAGAAAAACTGAAGAGAGAACATGAAGGCTTATGCTTGATATACCATTGGCCTACGACTGAGCAGGAAAGTTGTACCATTTTCAACCAGTCACCAAACCAATTAACCCAAAAGAGTATGTGCTACGTTATTCCTTCAAATTTGTTTTTTTTCAAATCCTCTAGAATAGCTTTGTAAATTTGTCCCACACCCAGGCTTCTAACGAATTAATTGCTCAGCCTTATAAGATCACAGAATGGCGTTGCAGTGACACTTATCCATCCCTTAGTGTCATGTTGTAATAAGATGCATGACCAAGCCACTTATCCCCAAACAAGCCAAAGAAATTAAATTATAATTTATAAACATGAAGATAGAATGATAATTACAAAACCATGGGGGCAAACTAATTCGCAAAACAATAAACAAGTAACTGAAAACCTTCATAAATAATCTTAAAGTTTCCAGGAAACAAAATTTTAAACTTGACATACATGCCATCATGTTTTCCCAGTGGTTCATCATATTGGACTCCAACCCAGAAACCAGGTCCCAGAGTTTCTGCCCGGCCAACAAACTTGACAACACCTCTTTTCTCTCCTGGTTCTACTTGACATCTATCTCCCAACTTAATAGCCAAAAAGAAAAAGAAAAGCATTAACAAAATAATGGAGTGTGTAACTCCTTCACAGATAATATACAGGCAGAATAAAGTAATGAAAATCGTTAATTCAAAATACAAACTAAAGACAGCAAAGAATTTATTCATTCCTGATGCAGAATACGGAGGCAAATACCTCGGTGTACTTGATATACCTACTAGTTACAACTCAAACTTCCCAAGTTGTAAAATGAAGTATATATGAAGGACATGAAAGAACATTTATTATTTGACCATCTATAAGATCAGATCTGGCAATATCAATTTCAACTGACAAGGACAGCCACGTTAAAGTGGGCCAAGTCACACTTATGGGTACCATCAGTTATTTTTGCTGAACAAGACCACTCCCCCACATTGAGAGAGGGGAAAATGGAAAAAGATCACTATATGGCAAATATACCAAAGCATATAATTGATCTGACCAAGAATCATACCACTCATTTCCTCACATATTTAGAAATTCTCAACACTAACACATTCCTGGAGGTGGCACATATGCACATTTGAGATATTTCTTTTGATTAGTAAGATTATAATAAAGGGCAATAAAGAAATGTTACCCGTACAAAAAGACAAAAACACCCTTACAAAAAGGAAGGCAGACAATAAAAAATAAAATAAAAAACTCCCACAACAAGAGAGCAATGAAAACCTCCACAAAACCACAAAATGCCTCAATACATAGATAAAGAGTCTATTAAACTAAGCGTATTATCCAAAGACATTGCTTCTCGCTCAGACAACCAATTGACCAAATACACTAGTTAACCAAAAGTACACCTTTCCATCTATACACCGGCACCTTAACTCCCTCAAAAGATCTTATGTTCCCCGCACCATAGGCACAAAGGAATCAAAAGCCACACCCTCCTTCTACTCCTCAGCACTCTACGCCCCTTTCAAGCTGCGAAGATGTCGGAGACGTTCTCAAAAACCCTAACAACATCAAAAAGTATCAAAACAAAACCTCACAATTCTCTAGCAAGATTGCAATCTATGAAGCATGGATACGAGCCCAATGCGGCTGGATACATATCTGGTACGCCAAATAAGTATGCAACTAATTTTTTTATTTTTTTGAATTTCGAATACGGCTCGGATACGTGGCGGATACGGGAAGGATACAGCCGGGATACACGAGGCTCTAATTTTTTTTATTTTTTTATTTTTTTTTTGCGTATTTTTTGCTTTAAATTTTTAATTTATTATACGTTTTACTATATTAACTCTAATACGTGATAAGTTCATGATTTATTTTCAATTTCTAACCTTTTGATTATTTGTCTTGTATTAAATGCTCTATTGCAATAACTAAATGAATTTACTCCTACTTTGAGTTTTATTTTTATTAATAATACATTACTAAAAATAAAAATATAAGTACTTTTTACAAACATATCCGAGCCGTATCCGTATCCCTGCTTCCTAGATTGCAATGAAGAAGAATATGGGAAACAAAACTCCCCCTCCTCCATACACATTCAACACCAATTGGTCAATAGTTGCAACCCCAATATTAATAAAAATATTAAACTAAGAATTAATGCTAAAATCAATTTTCAAATTATAAGTAATTGTGACAGTCCCTAGCAACGGCTCCAAAATTTGATTGTGTCAGAATCAATTCCCCATAGCAATGTAAAATTTAATCTAGTGATAATAGTACAGATGTCGAACCTCAAAGACTGTGTGACGAATTACCATAAATATTAAATTTGATTTCTAAATTAATTCAAGAAAGACTGTTGGATATGTTTTAATTAGAAGATGGGTTTAATGTAAGTTAAATAAAAATTGAGTTTGATGAAAGAGATTTGGAGTTTTGAATCCACCATCAGTCATGTAACACGGGATTTTTGTACCAATTTTAGAATTTAATCCACTAATATGGTTATGATGTATTTTAGCTACAAGCTAAAATAGCATCTTCAATAATAATCATATATTCATGAGTTGGGTATGATCTATTTTCGATTAAAACGAGTTGTCTATACTAATATAATTCATAGGGGTATGATCCATCTTCAATTAAAACGAGTTGTCTATGCTAATCTAATTCATAGGCACAACTCGTCTTTTTCTAAGTATGGCTCATCCCAATTCAAAGAGACATGTAACATAAAACCATTGTATAACATTGTATTTATAGTCACAAAAAATAAATACAAATGCATTATATTTAAATCATTGAAAAAAAGTTTAAAAAATATAAAGTTATACAATCACCATGTAAAAATAAAGATACAAAATTCTCAATATTACTTGACTTACGGTTTCATCTCCACCCTAAATTGAAGATTTAGCTATTCATGACATTGATAGGAATTGCCATAAATTTCCTATTTCTTTTCTCTCTCTCCACTTTTTTTGCCTTCTCTCTGCAAACTCTTTCCTTTTATAGACAAACTAAGAAATCTTCTTGCACAGGGCATCCATTAATTCCAAAGCCAACCACTTAACTACCAAGCTTATCCCAAACTTTCCTTCTACATCTTCAACAATAATTGTTTCCAACCGCCCAATTGTTGGATAGTCTTCATTTGCTAACTGCCAAACAATGCCAAATGCATTGTCCATTGCGTCATTTGATACACCAAAAATATAATTGGTGATTCTTTCAAAACTTGAATCATAGATCTCAAGCCTTTGAACGAGTTGTCACTTGGGAACTTGGTAATGAGGACACTTACGAATGAGGTCATTAAGCCTTTCCCATGTCTCATGGAATTGTTTGCCATCGAGTTGTGGAAAACCCGTGATAGTTTGCTGGATCGGGTTGGTTTTACCAATGGGTAAAGCCTGCCATCTATCGGTTGAGCTTGAGCATCATGCATTTGGGCTGTAAAGAAGTTTAACTTTGATATAGCTGTCACGGGCTCTCGTCGAAAGCTCCAACTCAATGAGTTGGTAGAAATGAGAAACGATGCTTATTAAAATGCACGAATCTTTAAAGACAAGATGAAAGCTTTCCATGATAAGCATATCAATCGTAAGTCTTTCGCGGCTAATCAAAAAGTGTGGCTCTTTAATTCAAAGTTACGCCTATTTCCCGATAAGCTCAGGTCTAGATGGGATGGTCCCTTCGTGGTCACTCAAGTCTACCTTCATGGTGCGATAGAAATAAAAAATCCAAATACTGGTAATGTTTTCAAAGTGAATGACCAACACTTAGGCCTCGTTTGATAACAATTGTAGATTAAATGGGATTAATAGTGAGGTAGGATTAGGAATGAGGTATGGTGGAATTAATAATGAAGTGGGATTAATTTTTTTGTATTTGATTTGAGTAGGATTAAGTAATGGACTATACAGACTCAAGTTTGATTAGGATGGGATTAAATAATATGGAATTGGATTAAATTTATGGATTTTCAATATTACTCTTGTACTAAAAAACTAATAAATATATTTTAGTTTTTTTATATTAGCTACTAAATTAGTTTATTTTAAATTAACTTAAATAAGCTTATAAGTTAAATTTTATGTTAATTATTTTAACATTTTTTTATTTTTATTAATTTTTTTAAATTCACTTCTTGGATTAAATAAATTAGAACTAATAAATCAATAAGTTAAATTTTTAAATTTTACTATTAAAATTACTTAATATTACTATTAATGATAATATTAATATTAATATGAAATATAATAAATTACTTAGGCTAAATTCGTAAGAATATTAATATTAATATAAAGATGGAAATCTGAGGCTAAATTTATCATTTAAACCAAATGCCATACGCGGCGGCTTCTGAATACCACCTCATGCTAGGTTTTGCAAACCGGCTTAATCAGGGATTCCTAATCCTGAAGCCTTACGAAACCTTTCCAACAAAGAGAAAACAAACACCGGGCTTAATAGCCCATATCCATGCTAAAACAATCCCTTCCCCCAAATCTGTTATCAAACAGGGCCTTAAAATCATATGTGGACAACATTTCGAATGGGAGATGATTAAGTCTATGGATTTGGTGGATCCAACTTATAAATATTCTTGAGCTCTTAGACGCTTGGGAGATGATTAATTTTTTTTCTCTCTGTTTCAATCTGTCATTCGGTATTATTTTACTTCGTATCAGTTTTATACTTTTAGGTGTTCTTTTTCAATCTTTCTTTTCAATGATTTCTTTAAAAAAAACAATCACATTGAGGACAATGTTTAATTCAAATTAGGGGGTACAATCTTGTACCAAACTTCAAAAAAAAAAAATTCGACCGGCCAAATGTAAGAGATCCCCTTCACAGATCTGGTTATGATGGGCTCTCTCAGACCATTTTACTTCTTCCCCACTCTACCTAATCAAACCGCCCACTTTCTTTTCTTCGATGTCTAAGGCATTGAGGATCTTTTTTCATCGATTCTTACATATAAACCCATAGGAGTCTAATGTAAAAAACTGAAAAACTGTGAATGAGAGGAAAGAATATCCGGATCAGGTTCATAACCAAACCAATGAGAAAATTGAAAGAAAGTGAACTTGATAAAAATGAGAAAAATGATAATGAAAACTAGACTTAGTTCTAATATCATATGTCATTTTTCTGATGATACTTTTAGCGCGATTCGCTTCTTGAACCCTAATTGATACCGAAAGAGTACTTTTATAAAGAAAGAAAGTGTGGAGAGGAAGCTAGAAAAGAATAAAGCATATTTAAATAAAGAGCGGATAATGCTATTCTGTATCGCGTGGGCAATGTGATGTCTTGGAATCTGACTTTAAAAAGACCATTTATTTTTCTTTTACTAATGTCTAACTAGGTAGTTGGTGCCTAGGCCTTTGTTGAGTGGACGTGCTACCACACCAATCTTGGTTTGGGTCTTTAAGTGAGATGAGTGCGGCATTCAGGAGCCCAAAGCACGGGTGCAACTAGGTGTTGCAGTTGTAAGTTCTATAAAACCTCAATGATGATCCAGTGTCATTGGCTGTGATTCTAAAGGGAACCAAAAGAGAGCTCACAAAGTATCACCTGTGTTTCCACCTACCACAAGAGTTAGGAGGTTACTGACTTTTCTCCAATAATAAGATAAGCATGCTAGGCAAATAGAAAGACTTCACTCCTCACAAGGAAGTAGGCATACCAGCTTTGGCCTACCAACTAATGACGAAAAGCCTAGGAAAGAATAAACATTAGACTTGGTCGAGACACAGGGGGGTTGACAATGTGACCCACATAAAACAAAAATAATAAAAACAATAAATAAATAAAAAAAGAAAAAGAAAAAGAAAAGGGTTTTGGTTTCTTACCAATTGTATTTTTTTTATCTGTGTAAAAAAAAGAGCCTATTTAGATTTTATTTATATATATTTCAGTATTATTTATTACTTTTCATATTTGTGTCTGCCACTCACTGGTGCTATTTTTCTATCCCTTTCTATTTTTTCTCATCTCTTTTCATTATTTTCTTTTTGTTATTCGTTCTCTTCCATTGTGGACAATGTCTTTTGAGTTTAGGGGTAGGGGAGGATTCAATTTTTTTTTTTAAAAGGACAAACCAAAAATTTTCAATGTATGTACTAGTATTTTAATATTGCATTATTGTTATCTTGGTTTTGATTGAACAATAATGTTGGTTTATGAATCATTAGAATATTTGAACTTAAAACACTTAATTGAACTAGAAAAGTCATAACTTGAGTCATGTAACTTATCTTTGATTAGTAGAACGATCGTTTGTTGAGCTTTACAATATTTCAAATGCACATCAATTTTCACTCTTGGGGCTGAACTTTAATACTTAAGAATGACAATTTGCTACCATTTTATAGAAAAAGGTTGAATGAATAAATATGTGTAAACCTTGTATAGTAAGTAAAGTCATTTGTACTCTGTAAAATCTTTTGTACTCTAGAAAAGTACTGCCAATGTAATATCTTTTCATTTGTACTTACAAAAAGATAATCAATGTAATGTATGATCATTTTTACTCTGTAATACAGGAAAAGGCCGCACATGGGAATATAGTGTTAGATACCTTATGTTCATAAAAAAACAAAGAAAAAAAAAAGAAAAAAGAAGGAAAAAAGAAAGGAAAAAGAGAAAATAAAATAAAATCGATGAACTAAGAAGGCTACCTATCCTAATTGAGTGTGAGCCACCTTTGTCTAGGTCTATGCTTCATGTTTTATAAATTCAACTATTCTTTCGATGGAGGTAAATACATTGTTTGGTATTAAACTAAGTTAAAGGAGTTTTTAATCTGGTTCACTTTTACATAAAGTTTAACTTGTGAACAATTTTCTAAAAATTGATAAGTGGGTTAGACTTTACAATATAATTCTTAGTTCTAAAGAGAGGTTTAAAAGATCAAATGTATTAATGATTAACCTTCGTTAATATGATTTCATTATTAAGTATAATAATAATTTTATATTAGACATTGCACATGTAGTGTATGCTATCGGTTGGAAAATATGAATTTTGTGGGAAAAAACCTCTTAAGACTATACTCGTCCACTAGGGGAACCTAGGGGTTTAAATGCTTGTTAAATATGCTAAATGTAACCATGCGAATCCCACGAAAGAGGATATAGATTAGTATAATTTGATTTAGTTGTATTTTGTTTTGTTCAAGGACTAGCAAAGTAGTTTGAGGGTAC
Organism: Heliamphora exappendiculata; assembly: GCA_034768845.1. NCBI lineage: Eukaryota > Viridiplantae > Streptophyta > Magnoliopsida > Ericales > Sarraceniaceae > Heliamphora > Heliamphora exappendiculata. Next base: position 20,828 of record JAOTRH010450062.1, on the reverse strand, counting down.
TTGATGTACATATAAAAGTGCAACTTTTAATCCATAATTTATATTTTCTTAGACTAATTTTGTATTTTATTGTCTTATTATATTTATTTTTGTGTTTGATAGGTATTGTAGAAATTATGCAAAAAATAATGAAAAGAGAGAAAATAGAAGAAATGAAGACATTGAATATTGCACCTTAAATAATAAATATGGAACATTAAACACAAGTGGTTGTTTAGCTCACGTGGTCAAATAAAAAACTCCTTAAACTTAAGATCTATGGTTCAAGCTTTAAAAGAATCATTAATTATATTTTTAGTGTTTCAAAGGAAGCAATAGACAATGCATTTGGCATTGTTGGGAAATTAGCAAATGAAGACCACCCAACAATTGGGTTGTTGGAAACAATTATTGTTGAAGTCGTAAAGGGAAATTTTGGGATAAGCTTGATAGTTGAGTGGCTAGTTTTGAAATTAATGGATGTCCTATGCAAGAAAACTTCTTAGTTTGTCTATAAAAGGAAAGAGTTTGCAGAGAGAAGGCCAAAAAAAAGTGAGAGAAAAGAAATAGAAAATTGATGACAATTCCTATCAATGTCATGAGTAGCTAAATCTTCGATTTAGGGTGGAGATGAAACTGTAAATCAAGTAATATTGGGATTTTTGTATCTTTATTTTTACATGGTGATTGTATAACTTTATATTTTATTTTACTTTTTTTCAATGATTTAAATATAATGCATTTGTATTTATTTTCTGTTACTAGTAATACAGTATTATACAATGGTTTTATGTTACATAGACAAGTCGTTCTAATCGAAGATAGATCATACCCAACTCATGAATACATGATTATTATTGAATATGCTATTTTAGCTTGTAGCTAAAATACATCATAACCATGTTAGTGAATTAAATTCTAAAATTGGTACAAAAATCCCATGTTACATGACTAATGGTGATTTCAAAACTCCAAATCTCTTTCATCGAAACTCAATTTTTATTTGGCTTTCATTAAATTCATCTTCTAATTAAAACACATCCAACAATCTTTCTTGAATTAATTTAGAAATCAAATTTAATATTTATGGTAATTCGTCACAAAGTCTCTGAGGTTCAGCATCCGTACTATCATCACTACACTAAATTTTACATTGCTACGGAGAATTGATTGTGACACAATCAAAAAACCTTAACAATAAATCTCCCACTATAATCCTCTCCATCTGATTGAGTCCTCTCCTTAACTCGCACCTCTATGCTCATACAAAATACTTAGTAGCCTAAGCAACTGATCTAGCTCCCAATTCTGCACATTGCTTCTTGGTCTAATAACCCAAAAGTGATGGCCAAAATCCCACCAAGCACGTTTAGTTTATTAAAGTAGCTTTCTAGTAGCCAACTAACCACCAAAGAACAAAAGTAAAAAACAATTGGATAAGCACATACACTTTTACGAAGGAAGCGTGTCGTATTGGACTCCCAAAAGTGATGGCCAAAATCCCACCAAGCACGTTTAGTTTATTAAAGTAGCTTTCTAGTAGCCAACTAACCACCAAAGAACAAAAGTAAAAAACAATTGGATAAGCACATACACTTTTACGAAGGAAGCGTGTCGTATTGGACTCCCGTGTTAGACACGACACTCTTCAGACACTCTTCGAGCAATCCTAAATTCGGTCTGACATTTTTTAAACATGTCTAAAAGAAAAAATTATATTTATAATGTCATACACTTTTTCAACACTTGACGGACACTTCAACAACACTTCTTGAATTCTCCGAATACATTCTATGTGACGAATTTCTTCATAGTAACAAACTAAAAATGTATTGCATTATTCGAAATACAAATTATGCACGCTCAATATGTTTTGAAACATTTAGAAGATGGAATATAGGAATTTTTTTAATTTTATTAGTAATATGTGGTATATTTTCAATTACTACTAAAAGGAAACCTGGTGCACGAAGCTCCCGCGTATGCGGGTCCAGGGAGGGGGCGAACCACGATGAGTCTATAATACAGAGTCTTACCTTACATTCGCAACTATTTCCACATTTTCAATTACTACTAAATAAATTATTTACATATTTGTCGTATAATAAATATATAATAACATAAGTTTTTAACGTTTCCAAAACGTGGCGTGTCCTACATTTTTTTAAAAATTGACACGGAGTGTCCGTGCTGTGTCAGTATCAAGTCGTATGTCCGTGTCCATACTACTTAGACAATAGGGATGTTAGTGACATTCTCAAGCAGTTTTAAAAGATTGCTCAATAGACTCCGTGATATTTAGTATTTCTTTGTTTCAGTAAATACTTGAACCTGCATTGTTTGTCCCTTTGTTAAGATACTTCCACGTTTTTCTCCATAATACTATGCTGACAAGTAATAGACAATAATTTTGCGCAACGTTTTATCTTTTCATACTTGTTATTTATTTTTTTGATGTTAGTCTCCTCATTTCTTGTTATGGTTTATTTTCATTGCATTTTATTTATTTTTTAGATGTTTCTTCCCAAAATGTTATTTCAACAGTTTCAGGTATCTGTCAACAGAAAAAACGAAGGATGAAGAAAAAAATAAACCATTAAGCTCAACTAACCTTAATGTTTGCACAGAGTTCTTCCATGTACTTGTCAGATATCTATAGAAAGGTTAGAGATTAGAAAGTAAGCTCATTTCTACACAGAGATAAGCACTACTGGAATAGAGCTTCAATATATAATCAAAGCACCTTGACCTATTAGGTTATGGCTAAACAAGCAAATAACACACCCATATATGTATGCGCACATATGTATTTATAGCGTATGCACATAAATGAGTGGGAATTTCTAGAGTAATAGATCAAAATAAATACTATTTTGTTAAGGTGAGCAAAGGAGTTTTGGATATAAAGTAATTATACCAGACAATGTACCGATAGAAATCTGAACAGCACATATCACCTTAAGACATTATTTTAGGTTAATAAGTATTATCGAAACCATTTGATTACAAATACCAAAGAGGGCATTCTCTCACAACCCGCAAGTTCTCTAGAACTCCCTAAAAAGAGCATGGGGCTAGAGAACTCAAGAGTTATCTAGCACTTGTAAATATCATAAATATTTGTATAGAGTATTCTAGAATAGTTTCTATATTATTCTTGTGAGGTAGGAAGCTTCTAGAGATGAGAACTTTTCCAACCGTTGGATTGAAGACACTTGTCTTAATCTTGCCCATTGTTGTATCTTGAGGTACCTATATAAAGAGATGGCTTCGTTTGGCAAAGACGCTACGCAAGAGTTGTAACCTTCTCTCTCTATAGAAGTACAATCTCCATTGCCCCAAACTTTGAGTGCCTAGTCCTCTCTCTTCCTACTCTTGTGAGTTCTCGCAAGTAAGGCTTACTTAGCATCACATGCAACATCACAAGCAAGGTTGCAGTTATTTATATAAAAGAACAAGTGTAAAACTATAAAATCAATGTTTCGGTGAATTAATATTTTTATTTAGAGTCAAATACTGAAATTTATTAAATAGAAGTGTAAATGATTCCAAAAAAGTATCATATTCCAATAAAATAAGGTGGAAAAGTTTACCACATTAAGAATACTAAAAATATTATTTTTAATAAAGTAGAATACAACTATCCATAATTTTCTAAAAGACATCTAAAATATTTCTGAAAATTTTAAAACCCTTTTAAATAAAACTTGTTTAGATATATTGTACGATGTTTTCATGTGTTTCGAAAAAAACACTAGGATTTTGTTATTCCACTAGTGTTTCATTTCGGTCGCTTAAGAAACAAAAATGATTCGGCCGTTTTGGTGGAAACAAATAGAAATTTTGTTCCTTGGTCATGGAGTGATATTCTCATTTCACTGCCACCATGGTGTAACATGTTAGTTAAAAGGACTCCATACTCAATAAAAGCCTTCATAACATGGGTTTCCTATATGCCGAAGTATTTTCACAATGGGTTTCCTATATGCAGTGGGAAAAATAAATAAAGTTTTTGAAATACAAAAATAAAATAAAATAAAATAACATCTCATCATTGAATTTTAAAAAAGGAAAACGTAAATCTAATGATTTTTTAAAGCTGAATTAATTATTTATTAAAAGTACTAATTTAGCCCCATCATAGCCATTAAACAGTACATTTTTTTACTCTCTAATGAAATCTCAAAATGAAGCAATATAGTGCACAGCTTCAAAAATGGCTTTTAAGCCCACTAAAATTCTGAACAGCCCATTAGGGCCCTCCAAAAATGGCTTTAAGGCCCACTAAAATTCTAGACAGCCCATTAAGCACTCCAAAATTGACTTTAAGCACGTTAAAAATCTGAATATCGTATGTGCTTTCCAAATTTGCCTTCAAGGCCGAAGGCCCCAAACAAGATGGACAAAATGAACGGTTCTTAGGCCCTCCAAAAAATGGCTTTCAAGTACATTACAAATCTAGACTGCCCATTAGGACCCACCAAAAAATTTACATTTAAGCCCTTAACAACTATAGACTGCCCATTATGGCCCTTCAAAAATACATTTCCAATCCTATAGAAATATTGACAACCAATTTTGGGGATCTCAAAAAATCAAGATACCTTTTTGGATTCTAAAAAAAATATGCTTTTGAACAAGTCACATTTTTGGAAAATAAATAAATAAAGTAGCATTTAAAGGCTCATAAATCACAAGGATCGTATGGCTCTAAAACTAAAGGCCGGAGTTTTTCTTTTGACCCAAAAGATTTTGCCATTAGTGACAACCTGAACCTCTTCTATTTCAAATACCAAAATTTATGCTTCACATAAAAGCCCAGGCCCATTCTTTCAAATACCAAAAATAAAAAATAAAAATAAAATGTGTCACTAGACTAGAATTCATGGCCCAAACTCGTTGGTTGCGACTTGGAATCATGGCCACAATATTCTCAAAATTTTGGGGACCAAATTTGTGGGACAAATGCCTGAAATTTTAGATGTGGCATGAAGCAATTTACTTCTAGAATTTCTTCATTTGTTTACTTGAGGTGAAAAAAATAATATTATTTTGAATTGACTTGATTCCAATCCGGCGTTCTGCCCGATTCAAATACGTAGGCAACCTATTTAAATGGGTACAGTCAAAAATCAAGTGTATCAAATTTTCATATAAGAAATAATTAAATAAACAAAAATAAGAATTCAACAAAACGGATGTAGTCACGGTGCTTTGTGAACCACTTAAATGCAGTCGCAATGCCTTGTGACCCACCCAAATAAGGTGAATTAAAAAAAATTAATTAAATAAGCAACCTATTTAAATAGGTACAGTCGTAATCATTCATAAACCCAAATATTCACTCAAATTAATAAAATCTAAATTTAACCACCATTGTTTCCTATTCCCATAATAGGTCATGAGATGATAAAATAGCTGCAATGAAAGGATGTTTCCTTCAAAAAAAGGAAAGTAAATAAGAGAGATTATATCTTGAATGAGTTCCACCTACATAAATAAAACTCATATGACGCATCGTCATACGAGTGAAATTATGTTAAGAAATTAAGAGATAGATTCTATCTTGAATGAGTTCCACCTACATAAATAAAACTCATATGACGCATAGTCATATGAGTGAAATTATGTTAAGTAATTAAAATTTAAATCTTCACTTAAGAGTACGTGCATCATAGATACTTGACTTCAAGAAATAGCTAAAGACGCAATTCCACCCCAGTAGGCCAGAAAACTATTAAGAAGTTAAAACATACTACGTCTATTCAGGATTATGTAAAGGAATTCTCTACTCTAATGTTTGAGATTCCGAATATGACTAATAAAGAGTTGCTATTTCATTTCTTGGATAACTTACAACGATGGGCAAAGTGTCGGACGACTAGCTTGGAAACTCCATGGCCGTAATAATATTCTCTTGTACAAGAATTGAACTGATCAGAAAGAGACTATACGGCAAAGGTTTCCAATACAAATTTAGGAATAGACCAGTTGAACAAAGTAAATAAGTAAGACTCAAGCAGGTCCTAACAACTTCAAATATGGTAGCCTAAGTCGGTGTTGGTTAGCCCTAACATCAACTTTGGTTTTAGCAAACAGAATGCTAGCAATCTTTTGCAACCCTCTATAGATTCTGCTATTTTTCTCCTTCCAGAGATAAATAAAAACAAAAGCTAATATAAAAACGAAAGCTTACTTTGGTCTCCTGAGCAGAAGCATATTAATGAACCAATTTCTCCTTCCAGAGATAAATCAAAATAACATCAAAAGCTTATGTAACATTGAAAGCTTACTTTGGTCTCATGAGAAGAAGGATTTTGATGAGCCAATTTTTCCTTGAACTTCCTAAAAGTGCCTGAAACACAAGACAAGTGATTTGTGTGCTGTTATTACATGATTTCCTCTATTACACCAACCATAAGCACAATACCGTGACCAAAAAAAAAATCCCTCTGTTACTTATTGATAAGAAAATAAAAAACAATCTTGATGCTTCAAGTGTATTCATGGTAGACAAAATTGTCAAACGTGATATATGAACATGGTTTGGTGTTGGATTCAATTCTATCCTTTCATTAGAAAGGAATGGCCCAACAGGAATACAACTCATAAGCACAATGAATTCAACAAATGTCCATGCTAGAAATAGGCCACATTAAATTAAGAAAGTAATTGCACAGACAAGGCCCACCCAGCCCAAGTTAATCCACTGGTTATAGTCATTTATTGCCAGCTCAACTCCAATATTCAATTGTAGCAAACTTACTAGGTATCATATAGCTGAACCTAAAGTTGAAATCTCCTACTGGCAAAAATGTATATAAATAAACAGAACTGGAAACAAGTAGGGCAAGGCACATCTTTTGCGTATGACACAGTAGCCTTCAATTATAAGTGAACAAGAAGAAACATGACAAGGGACGTTCTCAAGTATTTCAAAGCTCTACCTGCAGGTCGGGGTCAGGATATACATCCTAAAGGAAACCTAAACGAAAAGGAATCATAAATTAACTTACTATACCGAGTAGAGATGAAGGTTAGAACAGGCCAAAGAACCCACCAGCCACAAATAAACCATTTCAAAACCAATTAGACTCCATCCTCTTCAATTAAACAAACAATGTGTTAATGGAATTGTCCAAAAGTTTATGGCTTGATGTTTCAATTTCTTCTAGGAGATCAAAGCCATAATGACTCATAAGCAGATAGATCAATGCTTAATCTTGATATATGAAGGCATGGTTTTGATAGATTTAAAAAGCAGCCATTACCATCACAAAGCGATTTCAGTGATCTTCAATACCCTTTACAGCTAATGTTTTGGTGTGACATAAATTCCCTCATGTATGTACTATGCTGTGATGGTGCTGTAACAGTCATAACAGCCCATAACGGCGCCGCTATGGCTTTTACGGCTACAGTAATGGGCTTTCAGACTGTGAATATGCTAGATCGGCTTTGGCCAACACAAACTCCACTTCTTCCATTATTTCCACCACACAAGAAATCCATAGAAGGCGAAACTATCTTCCATACCTAGGTGACGCTTCATTTTTTAGATTTCGCTCAAGATCTCTCGAATTTCAGTAATTGATCAGTCGTAGCTCTTCTTTTGCAACTCCTGACAAGTAACATAGAGAATTCTTCTCCTATTTCCGATTATTTTCTGAAGACATGTTTGTTTCCGAAAATTGTGGATTTGTATGTGTAGAAATTGATTTGCAACATTTAGATAAATGATTTTCAGAATTATGTACTTGGCCTTTCGAGATTTCCGACGGCAGCCCATGTGGGTTTTGAAAATGATTTTTTTTTTTTTTTTTGCATTTGTTCTAACAATCTAAAAAAGCCTTTGTACAGGTAAACATTTTCCAATATTTACATGATTGGATCAACATTTGATAGTTTCAGCACCAAAGTCCTAAATTGCGGTATCAAAATATGCATCAATATTTAGGATACGGCTATGTATTGACAGATATCGGACGATACATTGGTAAATATCGGTATCGGGAATCCAAAATCCCATCATTATGGATTGACCAATATAATGCGTAGCAACCGATATTTAAAACCTTGTTTGGCACACATGAGAAGTCCTGATGTTTGGGAGGTTGTTCCAAGGTGTTCTGGGTATCGTAAATAGTAACTTCGGATAGTTTAAGCTTACTTTGCAAGTTAGCCCTTGTTAGGAATCACTAAAAAGCTGACTTTATTGCAACAAAAAAAGGTAGCTTTTAAGCTATAGTATTTTGCATAGCTAAAAAATGCACTAATTTTTTTATTTATTTTTTCAAGAAAAAAATGCAACACATTCCAAACATACTCTTTTTTTTAGTGAAATAACTATAATACCCTCAATTAAAAAGTCAACTCTACTCCCAACAATAAAAAAGCTTTGTCGATATCCTAAACACTACATGTAAAAGAAACAAATAAGGGCATCTTAGACATTTTAACAAAAAACAAAAAAGAAAAAAACTACCTTAAACAAATTATCACAATACTCCAATTTTTTTCTCTTTTTTCTAAAAAAGCCAACTCTCTTGAAAGCCAAGATTTTTAGGCATCCCAAACAGAGGCATAATGTATAAGGAATGACAAAGAATGTGTTTACAATTATAGCTTGTAGTTTAATAGTAAGAGAAGATATACGGAAAAAAATCTGGTTATGGGTTTTTAGAGGCAAAGAGTGCCAAAATAGAACAACAAAAACAAATAAAACAAAACCAAACCATACTAAACCTTTGTCCCAATCAGTTGGGGTCGGTTACATGAATTCTTTTATGTCATTTTATTCTGTTAAGGGTCATATCTTCAGTTAATTTTAATAAGTTCATATCTTTTTTTAATATGACATCCCATGTCAATTTAGGTCTATATCTCCCCTTAGTAATTCTATTACCCAAGATCTTGTCACTTTTCTTTACTACTTTGTCAACTAGTCTACGTTGTATGTGCCGAAACAACTTTAATCTACTTTCTCTCAACTTATCCTCAATTGGTGCAATCCTACCATTCCACGAATCTTTTCATTCCGAAATTTATCTTTTATAATCTTACCACACATCCATCTTAGCATTCTCATTTCAGCAACACTCATCTTACTTATATGATCTTTTTTAGCAACGCAACATTTTGTCCTACATAGATTCGTTGGTCTAATAGTTGTCCCATAAAATTTTCTTTTTAATCTTGTGAGTGGATGTCTATCACATAGAATGCCAGAAGAAAAACAAAAAAAAATAAAAATAAAAGAAGAATAAGAAGGGGGAAACTCCATTGATAAAATTTAACGGTTTAGTAATTAATGTGGTTCGCTTGCAAATTATTTTTGATACCATTGTTGATATTCTCGGAGTGTCACTTTGTTATCCAACCTTTTAAAGTTAAAAGTTTTTATTTGGCTAATGGCTTATAAGAAGCTCAACACTAACGACATGATTTAGAAAAAAAGGCTCAAATCCCGATTGTCATTCACTTCCACAATGGTCTGTCATGTGGAGATCATTTTAGATAACGAAGGTTGATTGAGTGGTTCCAACTTATTGTCTAATTGCTCGTGTTTGATTTTAGGACTTTTTATCATAATAAGAAACTAGGAATCACAAATATTGATACGGGATACGGATACGATGCAATGCAAATAATGCGATACAGAACAATTCAAAAAAATAAGATACGGATACCACTAGGATACGTTTATAAAAAATATTATTTTTATGATTGTGTTATTTACAAAAATAAAACCAAATGTAGGAATAAATTCATTTTGCTCTTACAATTGAACATTTAATACATGATAAGTAATAAAAACATTATGACGGAATGTTGAAATGACCAATAATCAAGAATAAATCATAACGTTATCGTGTATTAGAGTTAACATAATAAAACATATAACTTATTAAAAATAAGAGTAAATTACACCTACACCCTTTGTATTTAAGGGTAATAACACTGACACCCCCTCTATTCTGTGAAATATCACTACACTCCCTTACACTTTCATTTTTGTAACACTTAGGTCTAAAAGTTAACTTCCAACGAAAACACTGTTGAAACAGTTCTTTAAATTTTTTTAGTTTTTATTTTTTTTGTTTAATTACAAAATCTTCTTTAAAATTTTCTAAATAAAAAATAAAAAATTACTAAATACAAAAATAAATAACATAAAATTTAATTTATTATTTTATTTTATTTTCAAGTTTTTAATTTTGATAAAAAATTAATTTTGATAAGTTTTTTATTAAAATTAAAAACTTAAAAATAAAAATAAATTAATAAATTAAATTTTATATTACTTATTTTTGTATTTAGTATTTTTTATTTTTTAAGTAAAATTTTTTTAATAAGATTTTATAATTAAACAAAAAAAAACTAAGAAAATTTAAAAAACTATTTCAACAGTGTTTTTGTTTAAAAAATTAACGAAAATTAACTTTTAAACTTAAGTATTACAAAAATAAAAATATAAAAAAATATAATAATATTTTAAAAAATAAAAAAAATAATATTATTATCTTTAAATTCAAATAGTGTAGGTGTAATTTACCCATAATATATGTATATATATTACATGCTGTTTCTATTTTTATTTATTTAAATTTTTATTGGAGGTGTTACGGAAATATCGTCCGTATTATTTATTACTCACGAGAGTGATTGATCCCCCATTTCGGCGCCGTGGATGAATTGATATGCTCTTAAGTTCCATCACATCACTAAATGACATAAAAATTGAAATCGACCCTAATTTAGTTATCTCCCTATTACTTTGTTAACTTGTCGGAAAATTAAATGGGAAAACAATTTATGAAAAAAAATAAATTATAAAAAATATAAAGAAATTTTAGTTTTTAATTTTTTTACGATACATAATCTTATATATTTTATAAAAAAAATATTTTTTTGCAAGAAAAGTCATTTCCTAAGCTTAATATTTTTCTGTATCAACTAAATATACAAGAAAAAATCAACAAATCTATATCAAACCTTTAACCTAATTTTATATCCCACACATTTCAATCCATGATTTGCTTTTAAATTATTTTTTATGGCCGTTTAAAATTTTAAAAATAAAAAATTAAAATTAAAATCCCAATGGTACAAAATTAGGTAAACCATGGGAGAGTTTAGAAAAATTACTACTAATAGCTTTTTAATTTTTCGCTAATAATTTTAATTATAAGTTATAAATTTTTTTAAATACTAATAATTTTTAATACAATTTATAAATTTTTTTATTTTAATTACAAATTATAAATTTTACGAAATACTTACAATTTTTATTTCAAATTATATTTTATAAGCTGTTAGTTTTAGTAATAACAAAGAATACTACTAAAAAATTAGTTACAAGAATTGCACCGAATAGGCGCAATTAAACTCAATGACGAGGAGACTAAAATTGAATATTATTAGAGGCGTCGGTAATTTTTATATTTTAATTACTTTTCAAAATAAATAATTTAATAAATAGGATTTTAAAATTCAAAAATCCTAATTTTAGTATAAAAAAATGCAACAGTTCCTAACTTCACTTGTTGGCCTCAATGACTAAAACTAAAAATAACTGTATCCTTTTTCTTGTCGTCCTGTGACCTAACTCTCTCTTGGCAGTATGTATCAAATTAAAATCAATAAATTTATCAAGATTACAGAAAAACTCCGTTTGTAAATTAATAGGCACTGGTTGTTTTTTTTAAAGAAATTAAACGTTGTAAATAAATAAAATAACTAAACAATCACACAATAAAAATAAAGTGGAAAGGGAATGACATTGTCCATGCGTTTTTATGGTTGGCACTCTCGATGTAAAAAAGAAAATTTTGGCTCACCGATTTGCCAAGTCATATCTCTATTAATAAGTTTATAAAGAAAAAAACTTTAAACATCGATATAATTTTAAAAATAAATTTTATTATTTTAACAAATATTAATATATTTTATACAAATATTTATAAATTATATATACGTGATTCATAAGTCAATGGGCGGTAGGTAACATGTTTTTAAAAGGTTTTTACCACCGCAGTGTAATGCTTTGATCAACGGTAAGGTCCAATTGGCCGAACCACTTGTACTTTGGGAATGACGAAAAACATTAATATTTGGATTCAGGATTAATAAAGGCATATAGACTATTTTAGTCCCATATAATCGTGTGTTTAGGAAGTACTTAGCCTATGTTTAGATTATTTTTTTTTTCATAAAAGACTCTAAAAAAAATTTACTTATTTAGTTTGAAGTGATTTTTTTAATATATTTTTGTATCTAATTTTTATCCAAAAAAATTTTAAAAATCAAAAAATTTACAAAAAAAAAAAAAAAAAAAAAAAATTAGTCCTAACACAAGCGTAGAGGGAATTACAAATGGGTGAGGCTTGGAGAGGTATACTTAGATATGTTTTGGGTTCAAAATAAATATATTTCGATGATATGAGTCGTTTATTTTATTATTATTTATTTATATGTTATTACAATAAAAAATTAAATTGATCGGATATCGTTAATTACCTTAACAAATCACATTTGTATTAATAAAAATAAACTGTGTTGTTTATTTTATTATTCTTTTCATTAATACAAATGTAATTTATTAAGATATTTAACAATATTCAATTAATTTAATTTTTTATAGTAATAGCATATAAATACAATAAAATAAAATAAACGATATAAACCATCAAAATGTATTTATTTTAGACACATAAAATATCAAACTAAATCTTTTAAATTCTCAACTGGACTAGAGCGAAGTCAAATTTATTAAAAAAAAACTCCCCAAACTAATTTAATACCCCATTTGGGAACTATTTTAATCCCATGGAATAGATGAATTAGTTAGTACCGATATTATTTTGAACATTTTTTTGTATATAATTTTTTTTAATCCAATTATAATTATGTCAAACTAAATAAAGTATTATTTATTTTTAGTTTATTCTACTCTCAATTAAATACTCTTCTACGCAAAAAATACTATACTAATAATTTAATATATAATAATCCAAGCAATTACAATCTTAGTACATTAATTATTTCATAAAATATTAGTCTTTAAAGCAAACGAGCAAACTATGGGATTACGCTTATGTTTGGAATGATTGCTTTTATTTTGTTTTTTGTTTTTTTGTAATTTTTTAAAGTTTAATTTTAATTCACTTACTTTTTAGATTCTTTTTAATATAAAAAAATTAGAACATAAAAATTTAAAAACAAATTTAAATAGTTCCGATAAAATGAAAAAAAAAAACTACTTGAAAGCTTTTACAAAAAAAAAAAAACGTTTTTAGTGATTTTCTTTTCAATCTTTGCCAAAACAATCATACCTTATAGATTCTTTTCACAAGAAGGATGTGAAAACGTGAAAAATATAGATCAAAACATTTAAGAAAATATGAATAGATGGTTACAAAAAGACTAAAAAAACCCACTCCAAACATAGCCTACTGAAGCTGGGAATCCTACTCAGTTCTGATTTGTTCCTTATCAGTTAATTCTTTTCAAGACCATTAGAGATTTATCCAAAGTTAGGCTCAAAGTCTCTTCAAGATCATTGAAAATTTATCTAATCGTTAAATTCAATGTCTTAAAATTAAACAAAATACATGGCAAGCTAAAAAATTAAGAAATTAATGAATCATATGGCCCTGTTTGGATGAAGTTTTTATTTTTAATTTTTCCAAAAATATTAATCAAAGATGGATAAAACGCATTTGTTAGCAATTTTCAGACAAATTATTTTCACAAAACGAGTTGAAAAAGACCCAAAAATTAAAAATTTTAAAAACGATTTAAAATTGTTTTCGCTTTTCTCTCTCTGTGTCACATAACTTGATACATTGAGAAATAACTCTCAACTTTAATAACCAAACACATTTTTTCATTTCAAAATATAAAAGAATTTTTTTAAAAAAATTCTTTTTGAAATATTTTTTTGAATATAACTTTTTTAAAAATACAACCATACGGGGCATATGCTATCGTCATTTTCTCATGTGTATCGAGTCCACGAACCTGTTTCCTAATAAATATAAGTAGCAGAGCTCAAGTCGGCAAGTAGGATTATTTGCTTTGCTGGGCGTTCAATTAGTGGTTTCTATTGGGCCACCTTTTTTGCTCCTAAATCATAGGTCAACGGTTTTGTCATTTTCACTATTTCAAACTCAAATTTAATTTAACACTAATATTATGTACACAGATCTTGACCATTCATTTACACTAAAATATACAAAACTTGTAAATTCTAATGCAAATAAATCCTCAAGATTCTATTTCCGTAATTTTTGTTGTAGAATTTTTATTTTCCATATATTTTTCTTAATTTAAATCAATTCTTTTTCGTCTCTCGCTATTGCGTACAAATTAAGATTTTTCAATAGAAAGAGGAGGGAGACAATAGCGGTAAACTCTTTTGATCTGCCTCTCTTCAAATCTCTACCATCTTCTTCTTCTATTTTTCATGTTTTGTTTTTTTAGTGTGTTTTTTTCTCCTTTCATAACCAATTTTTCACCGTTCTGGTTTTTTAGGATAGTATTTTCAAATCTGAACATCTATTAGATCGATATAGATAACGTCAATGTTGAGTTTTATTGAACAGAAAAGCTCAAAATAATCACAATTAAACCACATAGAGACAAATTTTGCGTGGTTAGACAATATGTCTATGTCTACGGGCAACAAATTTCAATATACGGATAAATAAATACAAATCACTCAACTCTCTCTCGCAAACTCTCTATCTCTCTCTCTGTCAAAACAACTTGAATATAAAATAATTTGAGACTATATTCATATTTATAGGAGAGAAAAGAAACATAAGGTAAATCATATTTGTGCTAATCAAGTTCAAAACTAATTAAACAATTACAAATTCACATTCTTCAAAACTCTTCAAATTTAGTAACCATGATAGATTAGAAGTCTATACCAACTTAAATTGGATTTGAGTTAAAATTTTCAACAATCTCCACATTGGTAAGAATTCATATCCCAAACAAATCAACATACTAAACCTGCCACCAAATGTATTAAAAGCGTTCAAATTTTTGAATCAAACAAATCAACAAATAAAATTTGCATCTAAATGCGCTTTGTGACGTCAAATTCACCTGGGGTGACCAAAACTTCAAATCATACATATTGGCAGATTAATGTTACCAACAGATGCGTCCTAAGACGTCACACACCCGTATGCGTTCAATACTTTGAGAAATTGGCCAAGTTCAAACAATGTTGGGATTTGACCTTACTTTTACCAGATTTCTTACAAATTGTGTTAGCATCACCTTTAAAAGTATACTCATGCAGAAAATACAAATTACAACGGATAGTACCTTTCAAAATCTCACGAGCCTCCAACATAACTTTGAGAACTCCATCATTCAAACTGATTTTGAACCCTTTCGAGTTCAAAACTCCAAGTGAGATAAGATTCTTCTTCAAGTCTGGTATATACCGATCGTTTAAAATAATCTTGATAGTTCCATCATGATGCTTCAAATGAATACTTCCCATCCTTTAAGTCTTACGAGTATTATTGTTGTCTATAAATATTGCTCCACCATATTTCTCTGTGAAGTCAAAAAATCAATTCCGATTGAGACACATGTGATAGGAACATCAAGAATCTAAAATTCATTCATTAGAATGGCAGACAAATGGTGAACTCGTCAAAACAACATCAGAATCTTCATTCTCACTAATAGTATTTGCTGTAGAATAGTGTCTTTTTTTTGTTCATTCAATTTTGGACAATCTTTCTTCCAGTACCCCGAATTGTGGCAATAGGTACATTCATCTTTGGCGATTCTCCTCGATCCAGATAAATCACCACCTGATTTTGACCAAAATCTTCTCTTCTTTCCAGATTGCTTTGAACCAGATCTTACAAACAAGGCTTCATTAGATGTATCATAGTTGACATGCTTGTCCTTCCGTCGGTATTCGTTGTTTATCAAGACACTAGATATATCACTAAAATGGATCTTTTTCTTCTCATAAAAAAAGTGTGGTAATCATATGTTTATATGAATCAGGTAAGGAATTCAATAGCAACAAAGTCTTATCTTCGTCTTAGATCTCGATATCCAAGTTCTGCAAATCAATAAGAATCTTATTATAATTATTCAAATATTCAGACATAAAAGTACCTTCTTGAAACTGAAATCGAAAGAGCTTTTTCTTCAAATAGAGATTGCTCTTTATTCTTTTCGATAAGTATTTCTCATTTAATTTCTTCCAAAGATCTTTCGCCGTCGATTTTTTCATCACAAAATATTTCTGATCTTTAGCAAGACATAAACAGATTGTGCCACAAACTTATCGATTTAACTTGTTACATTCTCTGTCTGATATGTCGTCCGACTTATCTTCTAAAGTGAAATTCAATTCCTGTTGAATCAAAGCATCTATTACCTCACATTTCTTTTACAAAAAAAAAAAATCCTTTACACAATATTAATTTACTTAATCCATGTTTGGCATGTCTAAATAGTTGGAATTTTCTAATTAAAAAAAATCATTTCTAACACTTTTTAACTTTTTTTGTGCCCGAAAAGATTGTAATGCCTCTTATTCAAAGTCAACTTTAGCCACATAAACAATAAAAAAAAAGTGTCATTATTTCAAACATTATAAGTAAAATTAAAAAATTGTGTCATTATTCCAACAATTATAACTTAAAAATAAAAAGTAAAAACACTAGACATTTCAATAAATGGCTAAAAAAATATTACTCAAAACAAATTATCCCAAATACTTTTAACTTTTTTTAAAAAAAATTACAAAACAAAACAACTTAAACCTCTTTGAATGCCTCAGCATGTTGATGTAGTGACACGCCGATCTTTACAAGGAGAAGGTGTAGGTCACCTAAACCTTTGCCGAGCCCGGGAAGCATTTAAGGCATATCACTGAGATGCATTGCATAACAGAGGCACATGTCATGGCCGTCGATGTTAGGATCGTGTCTCTTGAGATCGACCTAAAGGCTTTTTGATATAAAGCAGAGAAGTTTGAGGCAATCTTGTCACCTCTAGGAGTGCATCCAAAGCGTCTGATATGGATTTTCAGGTTGCTCGTGCCGAGGTTGCCGTTAATCGAGAGGAAGTGGAGAGGCTACAACAGATCCAAGCTACAATGGAGGCTAATCATGCTGCTTAAGATAACGAGATGTACAACCAAGGCGAGAAGAGGTGGAAGAAGAGACCGCTAAGGAGATCATAGTGGTTCAAGATGAGATCTTTTTAACCGACTTCAAGGAAGGCCTAAAAAGAGCCCACGTCCTAGAGAGTTCTTTCATTTGGGCTTAGGTTCCATCTTTTCCTTATGTGGCTTGCCCCCTTGTCAAGGTTTCTAAAGAAGTTCCTCCTCCTCCAACTAGTGTTGATGCCTCTACAACGTCCGGGCAACTAATCAATATAGATTAGAATTTTTTTTTCTCTTTTGTTTACTTTGGGTTTTGCTTAAGTTCCTCTAGCAAGTTCGAACCCATCTACTTCGTATTTTACATTCAAACAAATAAAAAAGCTTCCTTTGCGTGTGACCTGCAGTTTTATCTATTCTGGTTGTGTTCTTTTAACACCTTGCTATTATACTATTCTTTTCAAATTCACTCTCGGGTAGATTATTCGCATCCTTAGATGCCTTAGCAGCACCGTCTCGAACTAGCTGGTTGGGACAACTTCGATTTAGGCCCTAGCCTTCCAAAGTTAGTGCTAGGCTCTAACTCTTAGAACCTAGTTCCTCAAGGTGGTTTTAATTCAATTTTACAAAGTTGCTCTTGATTAGGTTCTTCTAGCTTCTTCTAGCCTTGTCACTTAAGGTTATTCTAACCCAAGCGACCGAGGTTAACCTTAGCCTGACTTTTCTAGCCTTTGAGGTTGTCCCCAAGATTCATAGGCTGATTTGTTCAGATAGATCTCGGGTTTCTATTCCATCAGACTGTTCCAATCCAAATGGTCAAAGTGAATCATCAACCTGACCCTTCTGGCCCTTCTTAGACTTGGCTAAATGTCTTTGGTTACTCATGTAGATTGATTCACCCTTGGGTAGCCCTTGTCCTTTCCGAGGTCAAAAACTTGCTTAGCCGAGACTCGTTTCTTGTCCAATCAATATTTATTAGCTATTAGTTTATAATCAGTTGGCGGTTGGTAAGCCTAAGAACTTTTTAATTAAATTTTGGTAATTTTTATAATTTATTTTTTTAATAAAATTGATTTTAAAAGATTTTATTTAATTATTTTTAAAAATGTAAGTGTTGACACTTTATAACAAAATGAGTCGACACCTTAACCGTTTTGTGCTGACACTTTGCGTCAAATAGGTTAACACTCAGTGTTCTTGTAAAAAAATATTTTGTATCGACACCAATTGATAATTGGGCCGACACTATAAGGCAAAGAACGCTTGAAATTATCAAGTGTGTCGACACTATTGAAATTTAAGGTCGACATTTAGCGACTTTGCTTAAAATATTTCAGGAACTCAAATGAGTCAACACCAAATAATTTTGGGTCGACACTTTCAATATTTGACTGGAATTCATTATAAGTTGACACCAAATGATCATTTAGAATCTAGATTTCGGGTA
Source organism: Heliamphora exappendiculata (assembly GCA_034768845.1). Classification (NCBI taxonomy): domain Eukaryota; kingdom Viridiplantae; phylum Streptophyta; class Magnoliopsida; order Ericales; family Sarraceniaceae; genus Heliamphora; species Heliamphora exappendiculata. Next base: position 2,250 of record JAOTRH010450062.1, on the reverse strand, counting down.
TTACGGGTCGACACTAAGTTCACATGAGTTCAAACCTAAACACACTCCGAAAAACAAAGTGAGTCGACACCAAAGAGAAAGGGGTTGACACCATAGCTACAAGCATTTTTTCGACTCCAAGACAAACGGGTCGACACCAAAAAATTTTGAGTCGACACAGAGGTTCCTTTCGGGAAGCAGAGTTTTGTTTCGACACCAAACGAAGATGAGTCGACACCAAAACAATCGAGACTCTTAGAGATTTTTTGAGTCGACACCAAACGAATATGAGTTGATTCTAAAAGTTTCGAGGTTGACTTAACTTCATGAGTCGACCCCACAGTATTTTTGAGTCGACACCGAAGTTTAAGTAACTATTTTGACAAAATGGGTCGATACCAATGAAAATATGAGCCGATATCAAAGTTTAACCTAAAAAATTAAAAAAATACATGAGATCGATACCAAATATTCTATGAGTTGGCACCACTGTCTAGGTGAGGTAAATACAGAAATAAGGTCGATACCAACGAAGAACTGAGTTGACACAATCACTTGAAAAACCAAACCCTAGATATTTTGTGTTGATACCAAATGATTTGTGTCGACACATGTGATGAATTTCAAATCTTGCACAAGTTTCAACGGTAGAATTTCAGAGCATGAATTGCCTCCACCAACCCACCAACGGTCATTTACTTCAGATGACTATATAAAGAGTTAATTTTTAAAGTTTCAAATCTCTGGACACTATTTTATTACTTGAATTTAAAGCTCAATCTTCAAGAAGCATTTACTGCTCATAACTCCTCTAGCCGATTCCTCACTTATTAGTTCATTTATTTCTAATCATTTGTAAAGAATGTTAGCTGGTGAATATTTGATTCTTTCACGTTTGTTGTAAAAGACAGTGAGGCACCCTTGATATATTAGGAGAGTGAGTGAACTTCTTAAACAAAAGTTCAAAAGAATTTGAAAAAAATAGATACTATTTTGTAAGAACTTCTTCAGACTGTAAAAAGTTTTTGAATGCGCTTTTGAAGCATTCGATCCTATTGAATATTCTCAGTGGGAATCGTGAGGAGTGAGCGTAAACTTAGAAAAAGCCGAAGCACTTTAACTCTTGGTGTCTGATTCATTTTCTCTCTCTCTAACCTCTTTAATTTCTTACTGCCATATATTTTGTTATGTATGTTTGAGAAATTAAAAAAAATTTTAAAGAGGTTTTTTAAATTGTTATTATTATTATTTTAAAACTCAATGTTGACCAGGGTTTGGGCCAGTATTCTGCCGTGGCGGAGGCCCCGGGTAAAGGTCGAGTCACAATTAACTTGTGGCGCTTGGCGTTTGACCTCTTAAGAAAATAAAATTGTGCCTTCACCACTACTTGCGGGTTTTGGTGAGATGATAAGCGCTTGATCCAACAATTGGTATCAGAGCGAGATCTTAGGTTCGATTCCCTAGAGTAAGGCATGCTGCTTGTGGGTCTTGCGGGCTAGTGCTGGAGGGGATTGTTGGCTAGGATTTGGGCCAGCATCCTGTCGTGGCGGAGGCCCCAGGCAAAGGCCGAGTCACAGTCGACTTGTGGCGCTTTGCGCTGGATCTTTTAAGAAAATAAAGTTGCGCCTTCACTACTACCTGCGAGTTTTGATGAGATGATAAGCGCTTGATCCAACACTCAATTCACCCACTCTTGGATTGCCTAAACTAGCACGGTCATATCATGCCTCATGTCGGCTTGTTACTGGGTTCTGCTCGCCATGTGCGCGATTAGCAAGGTGTGTTTTATACGTCTTTTTGCTTGCTTGGTAACACAATTGGCCAACCCTGTCAACTACATGACACACAACTTTTCTCTTTTTTCTGGGCTTAGGACTGGTTATGTAAGAGATAAGCCTTTAAGAATTCATGTAGTTGATTCGAATTGATTGAGATAAATATTTAATTTGTAAGAGCTAAACAAAATTGTATTAGAATAAGTGATTCACTACATGGGAACGTTTTGTTAAGACAAAAATTCATATTACCAGTTATAGAACTTGATGTAATTGTTACCTTTTAATCAAATGGCTCTCTTTTTCTCTTTTAAGTAATCCAACAGTGAAAATTCTCTAGGTTCTCCTATACTCTCTTACTTAGCTCATCTCAAGTCACCCCTCTCATTGATACTATTATATGCATAAAAAATTAATATTACTCTATTTACTAAAACAAAAAATGATTTTAGCCATCCACACACACACACATATATATATATATATATGTCCGCGG
>JAOTRH010450061.1:0-64997 GCA_034768845.1 Heliamphora exappendiculata | reverse complement strand
GTAGTCAATTCGCATAAAAAAATAAACACACAAATAAAAGAAAATAAAGTAAACATGTACATAAAAAGACCCCCAAACATACCCTAAAAGCCTTAAAACCTCATGATGGACAAACTGGCATATGGCCGCCAACTTTGGAGTTGGCGGTCGCCATGATAGTAATGACGTGACCGTTGATATGTTGGCGACCGCTTAGACCCTTCTGACATGGCGGTCGCCAAATTGAAACCCCTACGACATGGTGGTCGCTAGGTGACCTTTGATCAACCTGGCGGTCGCTATAATGGAAGGTGGCGACCGCCACTTCCAAACGCGCATACAGTCTCCTAAGGCGTGCGGGGTGGGCTCATTCGCTCATATATCTCTCTCTCTCTAACCCTTTTGCTCTCTCTCGACTCTCTTTTAAGTCTCTGTACTTTTCCTTGGCCTTTGCGATTTTCAAGCTTTTTGTGCCTTGTTCTTCTTAACACGAGATGCTTACCTTATTATTCGTGATTCCCTTCTTATTCATGGCGGGTCAGGGCCAGGGAGACGACGATTTAGGGGGACGACAGGGCCCTTCTGCTACTGGGAGTGCTTCCATAGGGACTCTCCGGGGTATGACTACCAGCTTCCCTGCTAGTGGGGTTTTCACCACGCAACCCACTACTGCTATGGATGCTTTTGTTCTTGAGGCGGAGCGTGCCACTCGTCACGTAGCTGAGGAGGAAGCACGAGCAGCCGCCGAGGCACAAGCGGCTGCAGATGCTGCTTCTGAGGCCGCAATGGCCTACTTCTTGGATCCTAATGCTGGAGAGGGTCACCCAGCACCCTTCGACCTGCACACCTATGCTCCAGTTCCCCATCGCGTAGTTCCACGCGGGATGAGACGTTACGAGCCTCCCACCGATGCGGTTGCTGCCGATGTTCTTTTGTGGGAGCCCGACCACCACATTTCTCGCTAGTGACCTTCGGTAGGTTCTCTATCCTTACATGTTATATGATATATCTCAAACATAGACGTATGCTTAGGATCCCCAAAATGATGATGTGACTTGATATGATGATGTTGATGATTTATTTTAATGATGATGTGGATGATGTGTGATATTTTGGGATTTTAGACTTAGTTTAGGTGCCTGTGCAAAGGAGATTAAAACAGTAGGGACACTAGAATTTTGAACAAATAATAAAAGGGGCAATTACTTTAACAAAAAAAAGAGGCTTGAATTTTTTTATTTTTAAGAAAAACATAAAAAACTAAAAGGGGAGAAATTTTTGCTTTTGTTTTTGGGACATGAAAGCTAAATGGGTAATTTTTATCAAAAATTTTAAAAAATTTAGAGGCAATTTTATTGAAAAATCTAAGACAAATTTTCTAAAAATAAAAACTTATGGGGGATTTTATTTGAAAATTTTAGAGAATTAAGAGGAAAAAAATCAAGAAATTTTTTTAAAAGTGCTAGAAAATTAGGAAAAATTGATAAATTTTTTTAGAAATGTTTAGAAAATCCTAAAAATTTCTAGAAAATTCTAAAAAGTTTTAGAAAAACCTAAATTTTTTTTAAAAATTTTAGAAAATCATAGAAAATTAAGCAAGATTTTAGAAAATTCTAAAAAATTTTAAAAAATTGTAAAAAATTAAGAAAATTTTTAACAAATTAAGGGGTATTTGTTTTTGAAAGTCATGCAAAATTCTAGAAATTTGAGGAAAAGTTTTAGAAAATTCTTAAAAAATTTTAGAAAATCCTAGAAGATCTTAGAAAATTGAGGAAATTTTTTCAAGAAATTCTAGAAATTTTGAAAAAATCCTAAAAAATTGAAAAAAAAATTAAGAAAATCATAGAAAATGAGGAGAATTTTAAAAAAATCTTGGAAATTTTTAGAAAATCTTAGAAATTTTTAGAAAAATCTTAGAAAATTGAGGAAAAGGGAAAAACCCAAATATTAAAGGGAAGATTTTTATTAATTTTTTTATTTTTATTTTATATTTTTTAAATATTTTTTTCATTATATTTTTTGGAAGAATGAGTAATACCAAATGATAAAGATTTGCCTAGCGCACCAGGGTTTAGAGATTCTAGTCTTTTACTAGGACGTGTAAAACCAAAGGATCGCCACTTACACACGAACCTAGGGTTAGGAGAATTTGTCTGGCACACCAGGGTTTAGGGTGCCTAGTTTTCTAGGGCCTGAAAGAACCAAAAGATCGTCATTTACACACGAACCTAGAATTTTTTTTATTGCTTTTGGTTATCTGCTGTATATTTCCTGCTTGATCTGCTTTTTATATGTTTTCTGCTTGTCCTCTTCTTTCAGGCTGGTCACTATGTTAGAGGCTTCGGTGGCTCTACCTCAGGGGAGGTGTTGTAGTGGTATGATGCCCTCCCTGTTCCTAGTCGTGCCTATGTTGATGCTTCCGATTTTGCTCGATTCATATCCCTGTTGGGTAGGACGAGTAATGATCGGGTCTGGCTGATGGCCCTGGCCGAGCGGTGGTGGGATACCACCAACACCTTTCATTTCACTACATTCGAGGCCACACTGACTCCTCTTGACTTTGCTCTCATTACCAGCATTCGGGTCGGCGGTGCCCCTATTCCATTCGATCCGACCGTCGCTCAATCTACTGACGCGCAGATGTATTTCCTCGGAGCTATTCCCACTCAGATGGATATAGATCGGGTTCGATACACTTGGTTCTTTGAGAGGTTCAGACATTTCCACTGCACCGACCCCCGCCACTTCGAGTGGGTCTCCCAGGGATTTCTGATGTATATGTTCGGTACCTTCTTATTTTCGAACAAGGAGAACACCGTTCATTTACACTACCTGGGTGCACTTGCTCGACTTGACCGGGTTGCTACTTATGACTGGGGAGGAGTCGCTCTCACCACCCTCTATGGCTTTATGAGGACTCTCAATCGATTCCCCCAAGAGCTCAGCATCGGGGGATACTAGAGGGTTTCGGAGGTATGGTTTAGTTTTTGCAGTTCTCCATTCATTTTTGTTATCTGTTATTATCTACTTGCTGACATCTTCTTCTTTGCAATTGTGGACCTATGAGTTTCTCGGGCTTCACGTCCCGACGAACTCTACAGCAGACCCTTCAGTCATTCCCCGTGCATCCCGGTGGTCCCGAGGGCTGAACGAGAAAAAGGCTAGGGGGACGGACATCAACCGATTTTGGGTCTTGCTTGACCGGCTGACTCTCGACCAGGTATCATTTTACTGCTTTCTGTTTCATACTGTTAACTGTACTGTACTATTTCTGTTTTCTTCTGCTCTGCACACTAATTACTGTACATTGGCTGTTACCATACACTGCACTGTTCACTGTACTCTGTAGGTTCACTGGGACGTCTGGAGAGGGGTAGAGGATCGGGCTGGTGCAGACCCGATGCGTAGCCGGGATGTCGCTTCGAGATAGATTCTGCTAGAGGGTCCATTCAGACAGGAGTATTATTTAGGAGAGCGAGTGATTCGCCAGTCGCTCGGCCTGGATCACTTTTGGATCCCAGTGGTCCCTGCAGCCTGTATGCGCCAGACCAATCATCTGAGCTGAGTAGATCTCTTTTTGGAGCTGGTGGGGACGTATGCTGCGGAGTTGTTGGTACCGGAGGGGAACTATGTCGTCTGGGCCTGGGCACATTTACTGGGTCCATTACGGCCCTGGCCGGCTGGCCCTAGTGGCTGGAAGCGAAGACATGTGCCGAAGGTTGCCAATGCTGATGCCGCTATTAGAGGAGCTAGGGCTGCTACTACTGCTGGAGGACTTGGAGCTGGGGCCATTGGGATACCTTAGACGGTTTCGTCCTTCATTGCTGGGTATCCTTTCGATATCCCCATCCCGGTTTCTCCAACCCCGGAGTTATGGCTAGAGTATGCTCAGGTTTGACTTTCTTATCACTATTTCCTTTTTATTTTTCTCATTATGTAGACTGCTTAGTTTTTTTATTATTTCTTGACAGGCGGATCAGGCTTGGTTGGATCGCCTCATGTTGGTGGTGAGCGGCATGCGAACCTTGATTCGCTAGCAAGATGCGGCTTTGCGTGCGGTTGGAGTTGCATTCGTTCCTTTTCCAATGAGTATCTCTTACTGTGTCTTGTCATTATATTATGTACTTTATTCTTACTCTTTCTTCTCTTTTTCAGGTACCAGTAGCTGCCACTGGCGTAGTACCCCCACCGGCTCCTGCTTAGTCTTTTGCTCATGCCCTAGCCCCATCTTCAGCACGAGGTCGTGGGTCCCGTGCCACTTCTTGAGCACGTCCTCGAGGATCTATTTCATCTGCTCGGATCCGATCCAGAGTCATATCCTCTTCCTCTGGCAGCGATGACGGTGACAATTTCAACAGACTCTTCGAGGATGACAGCTCGGAGGAGGCCAGTCCTTCTTTTCGCTGTGTCCGCTCGAGGCGAGAGTGAGAGAGAGAGCCCCCCACCTTTTATTTATTTATGATTCATTCAGATACATTTTGGTTTTCATGGGCCTGCGTGCCTTAGCCTGATACTTTTATGGGCTTATGTGCCCCTGTTTACTTTATGTTACATTTTACCATTTTTTGATGCATTTTGGGCCTTCTTGTCATTTTAGTGCTGGATATTCATCCGCTGTGTGATTCTCTTTCATTTACTGGTTGAACTGTCATGGATGCACAATACAAGGTTCACAGCTTACACAGACCCCAAAAATTACAAACTAATACATGCTTGCCATGTTCAAAACCTGGCGGTTGCGACTATCTAACATGGCGATCGCCACAATCAAATATGGCGGTTGCCTGGCCAAAGGGCTGATGTCACTATACGGTTCCCTTTCAAGTTGGCGGTCGCCACATTGATTATAATTTTTCTACTTTTTCAATCTCTAGCTTTTTCATGCCTTATAAATACAGTCCTGGAGGCTCCATTTTCTATTATTCTCATTTAGATGGCTAGTCCACTTTCTTCATGGATTGAGACAATCTCCCATATTGAGCTTTTGAACTTTGCCCCTTTCGGTATCAACTCCTTATTTTCTCTCATGACCATAAAGATTGATGGGCCTTTATTGGAGGCTGCTGCTCGACTATGGGATTCGCAGTCCCACGTCTTTCGATTTGACCTTGAAGAACTATGCCCCACTGTGGAAAAGTTTGCTGCTATTTTGGACCTTACTCTGCGGAGCTCCGTCGTTGTTCCCATTTTCTTTCTTTCGACTTGTCAGCAAGTGATACAACTCTGTGGTTTATCTAGGATGGAGGCCTCTCTTCTGACATAAGATGACTGTCTTGACATTCCCTGGATCATTGACAGATTCTGTCCTGTCGGTGACCTTAGTGACCTCGATTTTTTGGCTGCGGCGATGCTACGCACTTTGTTTATGCCTTCTTGCCCAGTATCTTCTTGTTCCCTCTGACGAGCGAGTTAGTTGCGCATTGGTTGATGTCGCTAGTCAGATGTGGATGGAGAAGGACTTTGTACCACTTGTCTTGGTCGAGACACTGTTGGTCTTTGATACTGTTCATCGTGGTGAGACCACTACTTTTGCTAGCAGCCCTTTATTTCTTTAGGAAAGCTCAAAATCTCACTTTTTCATCAAACTTTTTGTCATACTGCAAGACTTTTCTCTCACTGTTTTGACTTTTGCTGCAGATCTGGCTTACGGAGAAGTTAAATCTTGTATAGAAACTGCCTACTGATAGACACAGTGCCGTAGCTTTCTTTTATCGCCCCTATTATCAGATATGCAATACCGAAGCAACCTGATGACAGTACCTTTCTTCTCTAATTGGCCCAGATATCACCTAGCAGTGCCCTTGGTGGCATATTCCTGCCATGACTCTTACTACCATGGATCACCCTAGCGTTCTGCTGATTGATCTACATCAGAATACTTTCTATTACCCCCATCAGATCATGCGACAGTTTGGTCGCAGTCAGATCAACTTTCTTAGTATCCGAGACTATTTATTTTCATCTGTACTGCGGGCCCCATTTCTAGCAGTGTACCAGGATACCTGGCCATCTCGCTCACAGATGGAGATGCAAGAACTGCAATGTCCCGAGCTTCCTATTGAGTATAAGACATGGTTGAAGCAGGATAGAGAGAAGAAGGATAAAGAAGAAGGGAAACATGCAACAAAGAGGAGAAAGACTTGAGGACTTTTGCTTTGTTTTGAAAATTTCACAATTTTTTTTTCATTTTGTTTATAGAGTTTGGGACTTGCGTGCCCTTCCTTTTATTTTCAAAACTTTGTAACTCTGATCAAAGTAATAAAAACTTTTTGCTTTGTGTTTAAGATGGTTCAAATTTATCCATTTTATAAAAAATTCAATTAAATGACTTTATTATCAAAATTTAAAAATTAATTTAGAATGATCTTACTTAGATTCAAGATGGTTAAAGCAAAGAATGTGGCTGGACTTTTTAAAAAGAAACTGCCTACGTATCCCAAAAATATGGAATTAGGCCATAACGTAGTTCGGATTTAATTTTCACTCGGGTGTTGATATTCTCCTTTGGTAATGTCCTAACTTTTGCCAAGTTCGCCATTTCGGGTTTTCGATATTGCGAGCTCCTCTAACTTTTTCCTGAGTTGCCTTTTGGATTTTCAACTCAGCGAGTTTTTATTTTCTCTTTATTTTTATCTCAAGGATAGTACTTTTTGAGTTGATCGAGATTAACTGGAGTGAAGAACATATTGCCATCCAAATCCATAATAATGACTGCTCCACCGGTCATGATGGTTTTGATGAGAAACGGCCCGGACCAGTTCGACTTGAACTTGTCTCTTGGGTTGAAGATATGAGTTTTGATTTCCTTAAGAACCATATTTCTCTCTCTCTTAGATCCAAGGTCTTGACTTTCTTATTGAATGCTTGAGCTATCCTCCTTTGATAACCTTGTACATGAAACAGAGCCTGTAGTCTTTTTTCATCAAATAAGAGCAATTCTTCTATCCGGTTCCTCTGCCATTCTGCTTCTGAAATATTGGCTTCGGCTGCTACTCTTACTGGAGGGATTTCTACCTCAATGGGAAGCACGGCTTCCATCCCGTATACTAGAGAGTATGGCGTGGTTCCTGTTGAAGGTCTTATTGACGTCCTGTATCCCTAAAGTACACATGGTAGATGTTTCGGCCAGTCCTAATGTGAGTTGATCGTCTTTTGTAGGATTTTCTTGATGTTCTTGTTTGCTGCCTCGATTGCTCAATTGGTTTGTGGCCGATATAGTGAGGATTTATGAGCCACTATCCGGTATTCCTCGAAAAGATCCAAGACCTCTCCTTAAAAATGTGAGCCATTTTCTGAGATAATCTCATGGAAAACTCCATACTGACAAATAATGTTTTGCTTGATGAACTTAGCAACATGGGAGGCTTTCAATACTAAGTATGATGCAGCTTCCACCCACTTGGTAAAGTAGTCAATGGCCACTAAAATGAACTCGTACCCATTCGATGCCTTTGGTGTTACTCTGCCGATTACATCGATGCCCCATATTAAGAACGACCATGGTGATGTCAGATTATACAACTGAATGGGGGAATGTGCATGAGGTTTACGTGAATCTGACACTTGTGATATCTCAGCACGAACTGTATGCAGTTTGTTTCCATTGTCATCCAAAAATATTCTTGACGTAGGATCTTTTTGGCTAACATGTTTCCACTCATGTGTGGCCCACAGACTCTTGCGTGTATCCCTTTCAACAGTTCTTGGCCTTCTTCAGTGTTGACATATAGCTTATTGACTCCAGAATTCCCTCGTTTATATAGTCTACCATCGCAAATGACGAACTGTGTAGATAGTCTTTGTATCGCCCTTTTGTCCTTTTTGCTAGCAAACTTAGGGTATTCTTCTTTCTTCACGAAGTTCTGAATGTCAAAATACCATGGAAGGTCGTTGATGCTACCCTCAATTGCGGCTATCGTCTCGTATGCCGACTTTCTTTTCTGTTCGATTATCAAAGGCCTCATTTTGACCCCGGATGGTATGTCAATCATGGATGCTAAGGTGGCAAGAGCGTCGGCGAACTTGTTTTGCAATTTTAGGACATGGGTGAAGATTACTGATTCGAAACATAGTATCAGTTTCTCCATCTCTTGATGGTAGAGAATTAGTGTCACGTCCCTCACCTTCCATTCTCCTCTTGCTTGTGAAACTACCAGTGCTGAATCTCCGATGACTGCCAGCTTCTTTGCCCTTAATTCTAAGGCTGCCTCCAACCCAGCTAAACATGCTTCATACTCAGCCAGATTGTTGGTAACTTCAAAATTGAGTTTCAAAGATAAGGGGACGTGTGATTCGTCGGGAGTGACAAGAAGGACTCCTATTCCATAGCCATATTGGTTGGATGCGCCATCAAAATATAGAGTCCACTTGTCATTCCCGACTTTCATCTGCTGTTCGTCATGAAACTGGAACTCCGCGTCTTCACCTCCCTAAACTAGTTGGTCAGCCAAGAATTCTGTCGCTGCTCTACCCTTGACTAACTTTCGGGTGACATATTTAAGATCAAATTCTGATAACAATAGCAACCATCAAGCCAACCTTCCTGTTAGTATTGACTTTTCAAAGAGATACTTTAACGGGTCCATCCGGGAGATGATATTCACTGTGAAAGATAGCATGTAATGCCTCAATTTTTGGGAGGCCCAAATCAAGACCTAGCATGTCTTTTCTAGTGATGTGTACCGTACTTCTGACCCTGTCATCTCCTTCCTTAAGTAGTAGACGGCATTTTCGAATCCAATTTTACCGTCTTGTGACAACATACATCCCATAGATAAATCAGTCACTGACAAATAGAGGATCAGTGGCCTATCAAGTTCGGGAGGAGTTAGAACAGGTGAACTCTGTAGGTACTGATGCACGGCATCGAAGGCGTCTTGACATTTCTAATCCCATTTAAACTCGACTCCTTTCTTCAATAGACGGAAGAGCGGCTTGTAGGTAGTTGTTAGTTTTGCGATGAACCGACTGATGAATTGTATCTTACCCAGAAAGCCCTTGACTTCTCGTTCGGTCCTTGGAGGAGACATTTCCAAGATTGCCTCGATCTTTGAAGGATCCACTTCAATACCCTGTTGAGTGATCATAAATCCAAGCATCTTTCTAGCAGTAACTCCAAATGCACACTTTTGCGGGTTGAGTTGCAACTTGTACTTTCAAATCCTTTAAAAAAATTTTTGCAGTGCTGTGATGTGGCCATTTCGATCCTTGGACTTGACTATCATATCATCCATGTACACCTCGACCTCCTTATGTATCATATCATGCAGTAGAGTAGTGGTAGCCCTCTGATAGGTTGCCCCTGCATTCCTCAAATCAAACGGCATTACACGAATAGGTGTCCCAAGGTGTGGTGAATGTCTTCTTTTCTCTATACTTGGGATCCATCAAAATCTGGTTGTACCTAGAGAATCCATCCATGAATGACAGCACGGCGTGCTCCTGCTGTACTGTCTACCAAGACGTCAATGTGTGGTAGTGAAAAATTATCTTTTGGGTTGGCCTTATTGAGATCCCAAAAATCCACGCAGACTCAGATACGACCATCCTTCTTCAGCACTGGGACAATATTAGCCACCCTATTTTGATACTCGGTTACCATAAGGAATCTAGCGTTGATGAGTTTGTCAACTTCTTCTTTAATCTTTAGAGCCCTTTCTGGCCAGATCCGTCTTAATTTTTGTTTGACCGGTTTGGCAACAGGGTATAAGGGGATATGGTGCTAGACAATATCAGGATCAATTCCGGGCATATTCTCGTAAGACCATGCAAATACGTACTTAAATTCTTTTAATAAAATTATTAATTATTTTTGTTCAACTAAAGATAAAGAAGAACCAATTTGTACATTTTGTAGGTTAGTTTCATTATCCAAATTTATTGACAAAATATTTTTAATTATTGGTCACGCATGCATGCATTTCTTCTTCTCTTTTTATTAAAAGCTTTATTTCTTTAGGGATATTCCCGTCGAATTTAAAATTGTCAGAAAGCGTATGAAATAAATTAAACAAAGCAGAGTAGTCGAAAATTTCGTTCATTTCATTGAAGGAAGATGGAATTACAAACTCAAAAGCATAAACAAGGGGAGGTGCACAAACAAACGTGCCTTCAACCATAGATTTGGACTTTTACTTAGACTTAGAACAAACAACCTGCACATCACAAGACTCTAAGGTCCAATTCTTCACTTCCCTTGCAGCCATGTCGATGATGAGTTTGGTGCAGTCAGTTGGCGCGCTGAAGACAATCATGAAGCAGTCTAGGTCAGCTACATGCAACTGGGCCATCTTTTCATTGAATAATGCCCCCATGCCAATTCTGTCAAGCTTGTCATTCCAATCTTCCTCTTGAATCTTCTTTCCTTCCTCTTCCCTTTTAACTGTTTCTTCTTTTTCTGTGTCGGACAATTGATGGCCAAAGAAAATCTCTAGCCCTGGAAACTTTTGGTTGGTTTTCTCGTCAATCTATGGCTCTGGAAAGCCACAGTACGAGAAATCTTCTCATTCTTTAACAAAATACCCATTGAGGGTTCTTGAATAATTGGCCTTTCGTCCCCTTTTAAGCCCTTTCAAATCTTCTTCCGTTGGTTTGTATCCAAGACCAAAACGGTAAGAAGCTGGCAATACCTGAACATTTTCGGGAATCCCTTGCTGCTTACGCCATAATCCCATACTAGGAAAAAGGGCATTTTTCTCATCATTGTTACTACTCGTGAGTTGATGTACATTTCCTCCTCATTCAATAACATCTATATAGCCTGAGTTTCATTGAACTGGAAACCACTGAGCGATACATCACCTTCACCATGCTATACTTCCAACAAAGTTGAGCCATCTCCTTCTCTTGGGGGATGAATGTTATCTTCTCCGTGAATAGTCAGTACTGCCCCATTTCTTATTAGTTTTAGTTTTTGATGGAAAGTCGATGGTACAACCTGGAGACTTGGGTCATGCAATCAAGGTCTACCCAACAACAAGTTGAAAGATGCCGGCACATCTAGTACATGGAACTCGACCGACGTTTCTAAGGGCCCTACTGATATCGCAAATGACACCAGTCCCAATACGTCCCTCCTTGTGTTTTCATAGGCTTGGAATCCTTGATTACTTAGTATGAAGTGCTTCGTCTTTAGTCCTAAACAGAGTGCTGTTCTGAGCAGACATACATTTAATGCAGACCCGTTATCAATAAGAGTTATAGGGACCCATTTGTCCAGGCATTTAACGATAATGTGTAGTGATTTTTTATGATTCCTTCCCTCTGCGGGCAGATCTTTATCGAAAAAATAATTAACTTTTGGCTCTACCGCTGATAGAATAAGTCCAATCAGTTGCTTTAGGGTGGCATCTATCAAAACGGTGGCTTTATTCAGAACCTTTAGCACAGCTTACCTGTGTTTATGCAAGGTCATCAGTAGCCCTCAAATGCTGATATTAGCTTGCGTCTTCTTTAATTACCTCAGCACTGCATCATCCTCTTCTTCTTGTTCTTTCTCCTTCCCTTTTTCTCTTGGTTGCCCTTTTTCCCGCTGGGCTGGCTTGAAATGCCGCCCACTTCTAGTTAGATGTTCTATCCCCTCCTCAAAATCCCATAATTTCATTATTGTGCTGTTGGTCTGTCGTACCTCGTTCACAGGCAGAGGGCTTTCAAATGCCCACAAATTACCTAAATCACCGATCATCTTCAATAGCCCATGTATTATCAACTTCTTCCCATATGTCATCTCTGATATAATCCACTTGCTGTTCTCGAGCGGTCCAAAAATTGGTTCACTCTGCTCCGTCTGATTTTAACACGACCCTTACCAACCAATATGATTGCATCTTGTCGATATATATCTCCTCGTCAAAAAGTTGGGAAAGAGTGATGCCATCAAGCACGTAGCCAAGCCCATAAGGTCGGGCTGGGTAGTCCAAAGGCCAATCATCTTCTTCATTGCGTTCCTCTTCTTCCTCTTGAATTGCTGCTTGATATCCTTCCTAAACATCATCATTCCATTCTTCCACCATATCCTAACCATTTCCATCCATAATCAATGAATAGGATGTCGGGTCATCGGTAACTGGAATAGATGGGCGCGCAGATGCGCCAAACAGATGTACTGACTCGGGTCCTCTAACTGTCCCAGAGTTATGTAGTTTATCCCCTACTACTTGGCATGGTTTGGCAAACGGGTTGGTTGTAACATTTGGCTTTATGGAAGCGGATGGGAGAGGGATCACTTTATTGTCAATAAGGTCTTAGATTTGATGGCGTAGCCTCATAAATTTATCAGTCAGATGCCCATGACCTTGGTGAAAGGCGCAATATTGAGAAGCATTAAACTTTGACGGTAAAGGATCAGGTACGGGTAGGGGGTCCAATGGGTTGATAAGCCTTTTGTCGACGAGTCGACTCAGGGCGGTGGATAATGAAATGTTGAGGGGAGTGAAGACCCTCCTAGGCCTTTGCTGCTGTTAGCCGTTGTCTGACTGTTGGGTATTGTTGGATTATTGGGCGGAAGAGGACGGGTTCAGCAGGTTTACCTCGTTTGAGCGAAACACGAGGTTGGTGATAACAGATTAGTTTTGATTATTTGCTGGGAATGTCCTCCTTGGCTTTTGGCTAGGCTCGGCTTTTTCAATATCCACAGATTGTATGGCGTCTTCAATCTATACCCTAGCATCAAACAACTGCTCAAAGGTAGAAAGCGGCTGTGTGATAAGGTACCGCTTCAATGGAGACTGCAGATTCTTAACCACGATCATCACTTGTTCTTTCTCAGTGGGTCGATTTGTCATCTTAGCAGCTTACCCCTCCAACGGGTCAATAAATTAACAAAAGACTCCCAGTTCTCCTGTCGAGTTGTTTCGAGCTCTCGGGTGGTGACGTTCAATTGAACGTTGTAGCTGTACTAACTAATGAATGCAGTGGCTATGTCTTCTCAAGTCCTGGTCTTAGCCACCTACAAAGAAAGAAACCATCTTTGTGCAGCCCCATAAAGTGGTCAATGGAAAAGTTGGGCCTTAAGCTGATCATCAATTCTTATAGGGGACAGGGTTTCGACATACATTCTCAGATGAATGCGAGGATCTCTTGTACCATCAAATTTCTCCATTTTCAACATTTCAAACGTTTTTGGAAATTTTGCATATGGGAATAGGCACAAGCCACCCTTATCCAGCATGTATTCTTCTATTCCCTTTGCCTTTCTCAGTACCTTCTCCATTCGATCGATCTTTTTCGTCAGCGCAGATTGCCTAAATTGGGCAGTGTTCTCTTCTTCTACCACCATCGGGCGGGGGACCCGAGGTGGCACAACAACTTGTGGTACATCATGCCATTGGTTGTCATCCCAGAAGTCTTCGCTGTTTTCATTTGTGTCATCCAGATGTCCATTCACAACGGGCATACGGGCCTGAATCTCCCGGATCTGCGCCTGACATTGATTTTGAGCTTGGGTTTGTTGCTCCATAGCTTTTTGTATCTCAGTAATAGCTCTCATTAGAGCTGTCAAGTTCACCTTATTCTCTTCCATTTCAGCTGACTGTTCAGATACCCTATAGGGTCTTCCTGTCACTGATTTTGCCCGGACACGTGCCAATTGTGATCTTCTTGGCTCAATGATTTAGACCCGAAGAAAACCTAGATCCCAAAAGCAGAACAATTAGTATCAAACACTTTCCGGACAAGAATTCTGACAACAGATAGCAGACATTCCAGATACTTGAAACAACAAATCACAAGTAGATAATCATAGAGACCGAAACAACGCTCATGCCGAGCTCATACTGGCAGCATAGTACAAGACGACCTGGGATGACAGCTAAGATCAATCAAATTTAATAAGGAAGGAAAGACGGATAGTGTTTCAGTAGGAAAGCAGTTCTAATCCTCAAGAGACCGGCTCGATCTAGAATTCTAAAGGAAAATGAGTAACATAACGGTGGAGAACTAGCTCACACGAGTTGAACAAGGGTTCAAAAGGAAACAAGCCTAATATAACAACCGGGAGAAACCAAGATCCTAGGAAGAACCCGGATGAGAGAGAAACTATTCTAAAGGCTTCAAAACTAAACACGAACATGACCCCGAGAAGAAAGCTACGGCGTGGAAACCAAACATGGTGAAAACAAAGTCCGGGTAAGAACCCGAAGACAAAAAAACTAACTTAAGCAAAGGATAATGGAAAACCCAAGCTGAATTCGAAAAAAGAACTAGCTTAAGCCCAAACAAACAATCCTAACAATATGCAATCAAAACATACAATTAAAAAAACACATAAACCTACTAGGATTAGCAGCACCTAATGGAGAGTTCTAAGCTACTATATGCAAAAGGCCGATTTTGGTCAATCGAACAGGGTACCTTCTGAATAAAGCCGGGTATATACCTGTAGACACCCCAATTTGACCCCGTCTAATCTTAGGCGAATCCGATGATGAAAATAGGTAAATTAGTGCCTCCATACGATTCTCGGGAAGTGATCCAAACTTGGTATTTGAACCCGAAATCTTTAAACCAATGAAATTTTGATGAACCATCGAAACTTGCTGTCCACGTAAGCCGATCGCCAACTCTCTTCATGGTGCCCGCCATAGAACTTCGTAGAAACTCTAACCAAAAATGGCGACCGCCACCTTTCATCATAGCGACAGCCACCTTTCATCATAACGACCGCCATAGAACTTTGTGTAAACTTTCAAAAACATGACGACCGCCAACTCCAAATGGCCTAACGTGTCCCAAAACATGGCAACATCTCATTCGTTGAATAATTCTATAAATACCATACCCTAGCGTATATTTTTAGTACGAATTTGGAGTGAGAGAGACTGCCGATATATCGAGCGATCCCGAGCTTCGACGCCGAAACCCTGCCGAACCTTCAACCGACGTTAAAGTTTTGCTTGGATCCTTACCCAAGGATTGGATCATTGAAGCGCATTCCCGACTTGAGGATTCCCCGGTAATTTAGGTACCTCGTTTGGACCCCCAATCTTTGTAACTCCATTCCCTCTCTTTTGGAGCGATCAAGTTAAAATTCAATTTCAATTCGCGCATTTCTTTTATTCGTATAATTAATCTTGTTTCTTACTTAATTTGCTTCATTTAGTTTGGTATTCTTAATTAATTACTTAGTTCACACATCCACACTAAGCACATTATTATTATTATTTTTATTCATTAATTAGTGCTAATAGAATTTAGTAATATGACTAACATTGTCATTATTGTTATAATGTAAGCACTTACATGAAAATAGTTGTAATTATCAATATTACACACATTTAGTGCTAATATTTCATTTCATTTCTTTTTTTTCTTTAATATTCAAGCATTTATTTTCTTTTCTCTTCCTTTAGCATTCTATTTCATTTTTTTTCTTTTCTTATAATATTAGTTTAGTGCTCAATTTTACCTTCTTTTAGCATAATATTCATTTTCTAACTTTTTACTTCTTTTTTTTTCAACAATAATGTGATTTTCTTCTATAGTATTTATTTCATTTTCTTTTCTTTTTATTATCATTAGTTTTATTCTCCTCATAATGTAGCATTTTAATCTCTTTAATTTTATTATTAGTTTTAATTTTTTTTATAAAATTCTATTTTTTTTTCTTTTTATAGCATTATTTTCTTTTGGTATTTATGTTATCTTTTTTTTTTTATTTCATTAAACTCCAAAAGTCATAAAAAGTCTCTTTACTTAATTTTCATTTCTTAAACATAATTTTCTTTTCTTTTATTTTCGTTTTAAATATAAATAGTTAGGCTTTATTTTGTTAATATTTTAATTTTCTATCCTCTTTTTATCTTAGCATAAACTTCTTTTGTAACTTTATTTTAGGATTCTTTTTATGCATATTTTATTTTTCATTTCTTTTACTAATTCATCATGTTAATGTTAATCTTAAAAGCATTTTTTAGAATAGTTTAGAATATTTTAGAATAGTTTAGTTTATCTTTTGTTTCCTTACTTTAAAGCATATTTTAGAATAGTTTAGTTTATCTTTTGTAACAAACCATATTTATGTTATTTTAAGCGTCTTTTAGTATTTTTTTATTTTTTTATTTAAATCATACTAGCTTAGTTTATTTTTGAAAAAATCGCATGTGAATATGTTCCATGTATCCTTTTAGTTAGAAATTGCATGCCATAGGACTTAGAATTTTACCTCTTTATTTGTTTTGATTTGCAGTACTATGTACATATGTTATGTATTTTTCATATTTAATTTTGGATGTTCTCTCTTTACCACTATTTTTTTATTTGTATGCATTTGAGAAATTATATTAAAAGAATCAATGATGATTACTAGAGGTCAATCTTATAGTTGGGCGAACGGGGTACCTAACATTCCTCGATTCTTACCTTAGTTTTCGAATTTTTTTCTCTGGTTAACGTTTTTAATATCAATAAGTCATTTTTATTTTTCTTAGTTTTTTTTCAAAAATTAAGTGGCGACTTTATTTTCAACAAAGAGGGATTTTCAAAATATTGGTTTTCAAGGTGTTAAAATTTTTTTTTAAAACATTCTTTGAATTATCTTTTTTTTGACCATTTTCCAAAACAACCCATAAATCCGAGTCATACTATACCTCCCATGCCTGGAGTGGTGCAGGACATGGTTAAACGGTACGCCCAAACTCGTTCTTGCACCTATGAAAGCGTACAGTCAGTAAGGATTGCCCGTCTTCTCAATAATCCTCAAAATAGATGAACGTTCAGGGTATCGGATCGACCGGGCAGAGGGGTTGAAGAACAACATGCACGCATGCAAAAATACAGATGAAAAATACATATTAAGAACCAATGATATTTTTAAGTTTAGCCCTCTTATTTGATTTTATAAACCAGTCCTCAGCAGAGTTGCTAGAAAATACTATGGCGCTGGAATTTTTGGGATTTTGAAAATGGTCAAAAATAAGAGAATTCAAAGATATTTGAAAAATATTTTAACACCTTAAAAGCCAAAATTTAAAAACCTCTATTGTTAAAAACAGAATCGCCACTTAAATTTTGAGAAAAACTAAGAAAAATAAAAAAAATAGCTACTGATCTTTAAAACGTTTAACAAGAGAAAAAACTTTCGGGGCTAAGGTACGAATCGAGGAAGGTGTTTGGCACCCCGTTCGCCCAACCATAAGGTCAGTCTCTACTAATCATTATTGATTCTTTAATAAGATTTTTCACATGCATACAAACAAAGAAAGTGGAGGTAAAGAGAGAATATCCAAAATCACAGACGTAAAATACATAACATATGTACGTAACACTCCAAATCAAAAGGGATAAAATCCTATGTCCTACGGCATGTAATTTCTAACTAAAGGATACATGAAGCACACCCGCATGTAATTTTACCAAAATAACCTAAGCTATCATGATTTAAGCAAACGTGCTAAAAATTGCTAAAACATTACCTAAACATGAATTGTTAACAAAAAATAAATTAGACTATTCTAAACATGATTTTAAATAAGAAAAATAAAACATGCATATCCCCAAAATACACTAAATTAGCAGTAATATGATGAATACCTAAAAGAGATACTAAAATATATATAATAAAAGATACATAGGAAATCCTATAAAAAAAGAAAGTGTGCAAAAGAAACTTACACTATAAAGAAAGAAAGAAAGCTAGTTATCCACATTTATATTTTAAATTATATTTTAAAAGAGATAAAGAGAAAATGCAAGATGAAAGGCAATAAAAAGAAAAGAGAACAAAAAAAGAAGGAATTTGCATTTTTTAGAAAATATAGCTTAAGAACCTTTTTTATGATATTTTTTTGGGTTTAATAAGGTTAAAAAAAAGAAAAATGAGATAAGTACTATGAAATGAAAGTAAATTAACATTAGAAAAGAAAGAGAGAAAAAATAAGTGAATTACTAGTAAGAAGAAAAAAAATAAAACTATATTAGAAGAAAATAAAAAGGAAAAGGAACATTAAAAGGAAAAAAAAAATCTACATTATAAGAAGAAAAGAAAAATAAATGAAACATTATAAGGGAATTAAACTATATTAAAAGAAAAAGAAAAAGAAAAAAAAGGAAACTAAAAGCTTAAAAAGATATATTAAGTTAAAAGGAAAATGAAGTGGGGCATTAAATTAATGTTACAAGGAAAAAAAAGAAAATAAAATAGAATGCTAGAACATTGAGTTAAAACTAAAGGGTACATTGAACTAACTATTAGAAGAAGATAAATGTTAGGAATAAAAGGAGAAAGAAAAAAAAAGAAAAGAAAATATTAAAAAAAGGAATTGAACTAACATTAGGAAAAAAAATAAAGAAAATGAAGAATAAATAACTAGACAATTATTAAAAAATGTGAATATGGTATTAACAACTATATTTATATGAATGTTAGTGCATTGATAATAACAATTAACAACATTGTAAGTTGTAATTGCCAAAATATATTACACTTAATTAATAAAAAATGGTAATGTATTTAGTGTGGATGTATATACTAAGAATTAAGCAAATTAGATAAGACAAAGTAAATAATAAACTACAAACTAAAGAAATGCACAAATTGAAATTGAACTTAACTCGATTACTCCAAAAGAGAGGCAATAGAGTTAGAAAGATTGGAAATCCAAACGGAATACCTGGATTGCTGGGGAATCCTCAAATCGGGAAATGTGCTTCCATAGTCCAATCCTCGGATGGCGATCCCAGGCTAGGGTTTCGATGTAGGCATCAGAGGTTCGAATCTCGATATTTCGACTGGACTTCAGCGTCGGGGCTCAAAATTGCTCGGCGACTCGACAGAGTTTCTCTCACTAAACCTCTCTCTAAAATTCTCTCCTCAAAACGTACAAGAGGTACAGTATTTATAAAATTCTTCAACCAATAAAATGCTACCACATTTTGAGACATGTCAGGCCATTTGGAGTTGGCGGTCGCTAGGTTGGAGGTGGCGGTTGCCATGTCTAAAAAAGGTTCCACAAGGTTCTATTGGCGGTCGCCACAATGTGAGTTGGCATTCGCCACTTTTGGCTAGGGTTTCCAAGAGGTTCTATTGACGGTCGTCACAATGAACATGGCAGTCACCACATTGGGAATTACTTGCATAACAAGTTATTGGTGGTTCAACATAATTTCATTGGTTTGAAGGTTATGGGTTCAAATACCGAGCTTGGATCACTTTCCGAGGATCAAACTAAAGCACCATTCCAACTGTTTTTATCATCGAATTCACCTAAGATTAGGCGGGGTCAAATTGGAGTGTCTACACTCGGGGCCCTCTTCCAGGAGTTCACCTAGATGACCTCGCAAAAGTTTGGGCTTACAAGGGATTACCCGAGCAGTGAGGTCTAGGCAGAGTAGCCCATATTTTGTTGAAGTACATCTCAGCCTACCGCGATTTTATTAGATCGTATTAGTTCTAGGCAACCCAAGAGGGGGGTGAATTGGGTCTTTAAAAATAAATAATAATTTAAAAAATCTTTTCGAAAATCTGTTAATATTACAATCAATTAAAGTAGGTTAAGCAAATATTGAAGCAATAGAAATCTAAAATAGGTTAGGGATAGAGAGATAGAACCAGACACAAAGAATTTTATAGTGGTTCGGCTTTTTTCAAGCCTACGTCCACTCTTGAAGTTTTCTCATGAGTATTTCTACTATATAGAATGCTTCACAGGCGCATTCCAAGCCTTTACAGCTTCAAGGCTTCGCTTGAGTTATCCAAATATTTACGGGCACATTCAAAAGCCTAACACAGTTTCAAAAAAATTCTATGAAAATAATTTTTTATTTTTTTCTAATCTCTCTTGAACTTTTCTTTGATGAGATTCACTCACTCACTTAAAGAATAAAAGGTGATTCACCCATGAATATAATAAATGAAGAGTATTAATGAGGAACACTCACTCTCTTTACAGAAAAGATTTACAATAAATAAGAAAGTAAAGAGAGATGAGGAATAAGAGCTAGAGCTTCAACAATAAATGTAAGCTTGATGATTCTGAGTTTGATTCAAGTAATAGAACAGTGATTGTAAGTCTCCAGTTGGAGTAAATGCTGAGAAATTTCTCTTTATATAAGCTCTTATGCATTCATGACCGTTGGAGGTAGGTAAGAGTAATAAATTCCAAAATCTAACTGTTGAGATCTGTCGCGAATTTGAATTTTTGTCACCGGTATCGACACAAATCCCTTTGGTGTCGACACAAAATGTCTAGGAAAGGTCCTTTAAATGGTTGGGTCGACACATTTCTTCTGAGGGGTCAACACAATTTCTGCAAGCTTTCTCACCAACACAACGGTGCCGACACATTTAGATATGGTGTCAGCTCGTTTGAAACTTCAGCATCTGGGGAGGACCATTTATGTTCACTTATCTTGCCTTTGGTGTCGACACTAAATTCTGCAGAAAGCCTCGGTATATTTGTGTCAACACATTTGGACTTTGGGGTCGACACCAAAAAATCTTCAGGTGGGCTCGGGACTTTTGTGTTGACTTATCTTCAACTTTGTGTCGACACTCAGAATCTGCATGTGACCTCGGTTGTTTTGTATCGACACAATTTCTATTTGTGTCGACCTAAAATTATGGATAACAAAAGTGAGGATCAATTTTGTGTCGACACAAAACTAATTTATGTCAACTCATTTTGAGTCATGAGAGCTTCGGCTCTTTTGTGTGACACAAAACTTGTTTGTGTCGACACTAATTTTTGATACCTGAAGGCAACTTCATAAAAACTGTTAGAGTATCAAACCAGTTGTTCAATAGGTATTGATACACTTGATATGCTTCAAGTATACTTTGCCTTAAAAGTGCTTGACTTAATTTTCAATTGGATTCAACACAAAATATTCTCATGCAAAAATACTTAAGTGTTTTAATCCTTTTGAGAGATAAGTCATTTGTTTTGGTTAAAGGTGTCAACTTAAATGTTCAAAATGTGTTAACACTTTTATTTCAAAAATATAAAATATTATCATTTTAAATCCATTTATTCTTAGAAAATAAATTATAAAAATCATCAAAATTAAAATAAAAAGTCATTGGGCTAACAGACCGAGCATAGTGGATGTTCGGTTCACTGCTCCTGCCTCAGCTCCGGTGGTCATCCCCGAAGCAGTAATCCTTCCTTTCACTGGGGCAGAGAGGGAGGTTACTGTTGCCCAACCCCCACTCCTTCTTGACCGATCTAAGCCTTCTTCGCCAGGTTATACTATCTCAATTTCTTCCTCTTCTTCTATTGCTAATTCTTCTGAGCTTGTTCATATTGTCGAGAAGACCAAGAGAAAGACTACCGCCACTGACCTCATGCAGTTCTTGACAGTGAAGGGCTCCAAGAAAAAAGTCACTATTACCACTATAGCCCGAACAGAAGAACTTTGGCGGGAGAAGGCCTTAGACCTTGCCGCCAAACTCTCAATGCTCACATTCGGGCAAGGTCCAACAGAACCTCAACCTCCATTGAAGAGACTGAAGAGGGTTACCAGAGCCCAACACCGCTAAGGGGAAAGCCCCCGCCAAGGACAAGGGGAAGAAAATGGCTCACCCACCAGCAGATGCTACTCCTTGGTCCCTTGAGCTAAAGAAGGGGAGCCGTCCAATTACCACCCAGGACAAAGATGGATCCCCAGAGATATCTCTTAGGCTATACAAAGACCTCCTCATACCTTCGGACAAGGAGGAGATTAGAAAGTTTAACTTTGAGAAGCTCTGCGGATTCGCTGTTCGACACGCCATCCAGGTAGTTCTTCTCATTTGATCACCTTATATTTATTGTATTTTTATTTCTTTTTGTAATTCTTTTCTTTTCTTTCGTCCATCTTTTTCTCTTCATAGCCTTCAACAGACAATGGTTGCCCTGGAGAGGGTGGAAGAGAGGGAGGCCGAGCTGATCACCATGTGTTAGCGGAATCACAGCTACCTCCAGATCATTGGGAAGATGGAGGCTAAGCTTCATGATCGAGGCTTGGTCGTAGACACTGCTCGGGCGACTGTGTTTGAACTGGAGGTAGAGAAAACTTTCCTTAAGCGCCAACTGAAGGAAAAAGAGGAGGAGCTTGCCGCGGCCAAGGCCAGAGCTGAAGAGGCCTGAGCCAAGAAGGTGAAGGCTGAAGAAGAGGCCGATAAGGCTTATGCTGAAGGGGTGGCCGAAGCCACGAAAAATTACAAGACCCAAATCCCCACTTTATAAGATATTATCTTCGCAGTGACCTGGGAGGAGGCTCTGAAGGCAGGCGGGTTGGACTCATCCTCCTCACTTTTCACTGAAGTTTTCCTCCTGAGCAAGTGGGTAGAGGATGAAGAAGAAGATGAAGTGGTGGAGATGGAAGGCATTATAACTACCACCAGTTCTCAAAACCCATCACCATCGACCAAGCAAGGTCATCTTGCAGTGATTGAGGAAGTGGAGACCCCTGTGCAGATTGTTGAAGAATTTCTTGGGGAGCCCTAGCTTCTTTCCTTTCATATATTTTTTGTACTGCCCCTCTGGGGCGTTTGGTTATAGCTTCGAGGGTTCTAGCCCCTCTTTTATTTAATGAAAGATCTGTCTTTATTTTAGCTGCATGCTTGTACTAGTTCTGAAATCTTATTTACACTTAGCCATTTATTGACTTTGAACTCAGCTTATCCACCCCAAGTATGAGATTAACTTCCATATTAGAGGCATTATTAGTTTGGATAAACTTCGAACTTAGCCTTTTTAGGCTTATCCATCCCAAGTATGGGATTAACTTCCATACTAGGGACTTAACTTAGTTCGGATGAACTTCGAACTTAGCCTATCCATCCCAAGTAAGAGATAAACTTTCATACTATGGGCATTATTAGTTCGGATAAATTTTGAACTTAGCCTTTTTAGGCTTATTCATTCTAAGTATGGGGATTAACTTCCATACTGGGGGCTTAACTTAGCTCGGATGAACTTCGAACTTTGCTTATCCATCCCAAGTATGGGATTAACTTCCATACTAGGGGTATTATTAGTTCAAATAAATTTCGAACTTAGCCTTTTTAGGCTTATCCATCCCAAATATGGGATTAACTTCCATACTAGGGGATTAACTTAGTTTGGATGAACTTTGAACTTAACCTATTCATCCCAAGTATGGGATTAACTTCCATACTAGGGACATTATTAGTTTGGATAAATTTTGAACTTAGCCTTTTAGGCTTATTTATTCCAAGTATGGGATTAACTTCTATACTAAGGGCTTAACTTAGTTCGGATGAACTTCGAAGTTAGCCTATCCATCTCAAGTATGGGATTAACTTCTATACTAGGGACATTATTAGTTCGGATAAATTTCGAACTTAGTCTTTTTAAGCTTATCCATCCCAAGTATGGGATTAACTTCCATACTAGGGACATTATTAGTTCGGATAAATTTCAAACTTAGTCTTTTTAAGCTTATCCATCCCAAGTATGGGATTTACTTCCATACTAGGGGCTTATTAGTTCGGATAAATTTTGAACTTAGCATTTTTAGACTTATTCATCCCAAGTATGGGATTAACTTCCATACTAGGGGCATAATTAGTTTGGATGAATTTCGAACTTATTTCTTGGAGGATGTATATATATTGTACTCGGGGTACGCCCCAAGTTTTTATCGGGGATAATTGTTCGGTAAAAACTTTGAAAGAGGAGAAATGGAAAGGAAAAAATTCTTGCCGAACGTTGGCGCTTTATTGTAAAAATGGAAAATTATAAAGAATTGAAAATTTTAGAAGTAAAATTTATGGAGGTTATTTGCATTCCACGGCCTAAGAACGGCACTGCCACTTATGTCTTCCAGATGATATGCCCCAGTGCCAGCCTTAGAGGTAACCTTTTATGGACCTTCCCAGTTCGGGCCGAGCTTCTATGAACTGGGTCTTCATATGACCGAGAACATTTTTTGAGACTAGATCCCCTTCGCCGAACTCACGGTGTTTAACACTTTTGCTGTATCCTTTGGCAAGAGTTTGTTAATGGGCTGCCAATTTAATGGCTGCTACTGCTCTTCATTCTTTGGCTAGGTCTAGATCCATGAACAAGGCTCTTACATTTACTTCGGGAGTGCTAACTTCTGTTCGGATTGTTGGTAACCCGACCTCCAAGGGTATAACTGCTTTTACCCCATAGGCGAGGGAAAATGGGGTTTTGCCTGTGGACCTTCTTGGGGTTGTTCAGTATGTCCATAGAACTGAAGGCAGCTCTTCAACCCATCTTTCTTTAGCAGTGTCTAATCTCTTCTTGAGTCCATCAATGATGGTCTTGTTCGTAGCTTCTACATGCCATTACTTTGTGGGTATGCCGAGGTGGAGAAGTAATTCTTAATGTTGATTCTTGAGCAGAAGTTCTTGAAGACCGAAATGTTGAACTGGGTCCCATTGTCAGAAATGATGGCTCGGGGAATCCAAAATCGAGTAATAATATTCTTTCATGTGAATCTTTTGACATCAATATCCCTGATATTGGCCGAGGGTTCAGCCTTTACCCACTTAGTGAAGTAGTCCGTAGCTACGAGTAGGTATTTTCTGTTACCTTTGGCCTTTAGAAAAGGTCCCACTATATCATACCCCCACTGAGTGAAGGGCCAAGGGCTAGTTAATGGGGAGAGGTCCTCAACTTGAACATGTATATATGGACTGAACTTCTGTCATTTCTCGCACTTCTTGATGTGTTGCTCTTCATCTTTTTGCATATAGGGCCACTAATAGCCCTGAGAAATTGCTCGGTAGGTTAGGGATCTCCCCCTAGTGTGGTTTTCACAAATTTCTTCATAAATCTCGAACCGTAGGTCTTGGACCTTGTTCGGGTGAACACAAAATAAGTACGGCCATTGAAGGACTTCTTGTAGAGATCCCTCGAACTAGAGATCTAGAACCTATTTGCTTTTTTTTATTAGCGCAAGGGTTTTGTATTTTGATTTTGATGATTATTATAACCCATTTTCTAAGAATAAATAGTTTTAAAAACATAACATCTTTATTTTTTTAAAATAAAAGTGCTAACACATTTTAAACAATACAGTTGACACCTTAGCCAAAAGAAATGACTTAACTCTCAAAAGAATTAAAATACTCATATATTCTTAAACACTTTTAAGGCAAAATATACTTGAATAAAATCAAGTGGGTCAACCCCTTTGAACAAATATTTTGACACCCTAACAGTGTTATGAAGTTGATCTTCAGGTATCAAACGTTAGTGTCGACATAAATAAGCTTTGTGTCAACACAAAAGATCTGTAGCTTTAAAGGACTCAAAATGAGTCGACACAAATTTAATTTTCGTGTCGACACAAAAGTGTTTTTCACTTTTGGCATCCGAAATTTTGGGTTGACACAAATAGAAATCGTGTTGACATAAAAGAACCAAGGCCACCTACAGCATTTGAGGTATCAACACCAATTGAAGATGAGTCGACACAAAAGTCCCGAGCCTGCCTGAAAAATTTGTGGTGTCGACACCAGAGACCTCAAGTGTCGACACAAATATACTGAGGCTTTCTGCAGAATTTAGTGTCGACACCAAAGAAGACGTGAATCGACACAAAGTGCCTCCTCCCGGATTCTGAAGTGCAATTGAGTCGACACCAGATCCAAAGGTGTCGACACCGTTGTGTTGGTAAAATAGTGTGTAGAAATTGTGTCAACCGCTCAAAAAAATCGTGTTGACCCAACCACTTAAAGGCCCAGTCCTAGACGTGTTGTGTCGATATCAAAAGGTTTAGTGTCGATACCGGCGACGCAAATTCAAATTCGCGGCAGATTTCAACGGTTGAATCTTTGGCATTTATTGCTCTCACCTACCTCCAACGGTCATGAATGCATACAAGCTTATATATGGAGTAATTTCTCAGCATTTACTCCAACTGGAGACTTACATTTACTGTTCTATTACTTGAATCAAACTCAAAATTCTTGAGCCCTCATTTATTGCTAAATCTCTGGCTTTTGTTCCACATCTCTCTTTACCTTCTCATTTATTGTAAATTATTTCTGTAAAGAGAGTGAATGCTCTTCATTAATTCTCTTCATTTTTTGTATTCAAGCGTGAGTCACACTTTATCTTTTGAGTGAGTAAGTAAATCTCATCAAAGAAGAGTTCAAGAGAGATTAGAAGAAAATATAGGATTATTTTCGTAGGATCTTCTTGAACCTGTGTTAGGCTGTTGAATGTGCCCGCAAATATTCGGTTTACTCAAGCGAAATCTTGAAGTTGTAAAGACTTAGAATGCGCCCGTGAAGCATTCTATATAGTAAAAATACTCAAGAGAAAACTTGAGAAGTGGACGTAGACTGGAAAGAAGACGAACCACTATAAAATTCTTGGTATCTGGTTCTATTTCTCTATCCCTTACCTTGCTAATATTTCCATTGCCTCAATATTTACTTATATAACTTTATTTGATTGCAATATTAAAAGGTTTTTAAAAAAGTTTTTAAAATTGTTAATTGTTTTTAAAATCCAATTCACCCCCTCTTGGGTTACCAGGAACTAACAATTGGTATCAAAACTTGGGCTCTTATTTTTTACTTAACCGTTTAAGAGTTTTTATGGCAACTACTAGCATCAGACATATTCAATCCGAAGGTCAGTCGACCAATAGACCCATTTTGTTCAATATAACAAACTACAATTATTGGAAGGGTAGAATAGAAATTTACATTCAAGACGTCGACTATGACCTTTGACGGGTTATCATTTATGGACCCAAAAGCCCACCAAAACTGTTGAAGGAGCTTATGTCCCTAAACCAGAGGCTGAATGGACCGAAAATGATATTAAGAAAATTTAAAATAATGCGAAAGTTATGAATCTCCTGTATTGCTCACTTAACCTTAATGAGTTCAATAGAAACTCTACATGTGACACCGCAAAAGAAATGTGGGATAAACTCGAAGTTACCGATGAGGATACTTATCAAGTAAAAGAGTCAAAAATTCGTCAGCTTGTACATAACTATGAATTATTTAAAATGAAGCATGATGAAATAATTTTTGATATGTTTACTCGCTTTACTAATATTATTAATGGACTAAAATCTCTTGGTAAGATCTACACTAATGTAGAAATGGTAAGAAAAATTTTGAGGTGTTTACCAAAGAGTTGAGAAGCAAAGATTACAGCCATTCAAAAAGTCAAAGACCTGAACAGGCTCAGCCTAGAAGAACTTCTTGGTTCTCTCATGACCCATGAGATGAACATCAAGATAGACGATGAGGAAGACAATAAAAAGAAAAAAAGAATCGCCTTCAAGTCCTCAACTCATGATGAAGAATCTGAGAAAGATTCCTCAAGTGATGAAAATGAAGACATAGCTCTCATCACAAAAAAATTCAAAAAGTTTCTTAGAAATAAGAAACTAGGAGGAAGAAAGTTCTTCAAGAAGGAAGGACACCGAGGCGAATCTACCAAATTCAAAGGCGAATCTACCAAATTTAAAAAGTAAGAAATCATCTGCTATGAGTGTAAAAAGCATGGACATGTAAAAGCTAAATGTCCTCAGCTCAAAAAATAATTCAAAAAGGGCTTCAAAAAGGCCATGATAGTTGCTTGGATTGAAAATGATAATAGCAGCTCTGAAGATGAAAAAGAAGAAAATAAAGTAGCAAACCTATGACTCATGGCCAGAGAAGATGATGAGGTAACAACTAACCCTTTCTCCTTAAATGAACTGCAATGTGCATTTAAAGATTTGCATGATGAGTTGAGAAAAATGGGTGCAAAGAACTCTATTTTGAAAAAATTAGTTCTTTCCTCCTCAACTGAATTGACACTTTGAAAAATAAAAAGTCTGTCTTGCTAAAAAAAATTTCTGTTTTAAAGGAAGAAAATAAAGTTTTAAGTGAAAAGGTTGAGGATCTTACAAAAATCGTTTATAAATTTACTCAAGGAAAGGACAACCTAGATAAACCTCTTGGGATGCAAAAATGCATTTTTTGACAAAGCTAAAATTGGGTTATGCCCAAGAAGAAACAAAAGTTCTTAAGCAATATTTTTGTCAAAACATCATCTAATCATACAAATGTCACTTGCTTTCACTGTTATGAGCATGGATATATTGTCACACACTATCCACATAGAAAACTTTTAAATAACTATGTCAAGAAGATTGGGTTTCTAAAGTAACACACCCTCAAAGAACTAACACAAAAGGACCCAAAAAAATTTAGGTATCAAAAATCAAAACTTGAATCTCCTTGCATGTATGTCTCAAATCCTCATTCAAGGAGGGGGTGTGGTATCTCGATAGTGCTTGTTCAAGACACATGACAGGTGACCAATCGATGTTTGCATCTCTCAAACCAAAAGATGGCGAATTTGTGACTTTTGAAAATAATAGCAGAGGAAAAATCATAGGAATTGGCTGTATTGATAAAATTTCTTCTCCTTCTATTGAAAATATTTTGCTTGTTGATGGTTTGAAACATAACCTTCTTAGCATAAGCCAACTTTGTGACAAAGGCTACAAGTTGTGTCTAATCATGCTTAGTACGTTATTGAAGATTCAACAAATAACAAAGTTATTCTTAAAAGTCAAAGACAAAAAAATATTTCTACATTCACTCTCAATGATCCTTTTAAGAATGACACCAAATGCTTAGCAGCCTTGAGTGATAATAGTTGGTTATAGCATAAACGACTTATACATGCTGACATGAACTTAATTTCTAAACTTTTGAAAAAGGAGTTAGTGATTGGTTTACCCCAAATCAAATTTGAAAGAGACAAAGTGTGTGATACATGTCAACAAAACAAACAAATTAGAAGTTCTTTTCACTCCAAAAATGAGATTTCAACTTCTAGGCCATTGGAGGTAAGAGATTTACCTTTGTTATTGTTGATGAATTCGCTAGATACACTTGGGTGCTTTTCTTAACTCATAAGGATGAAATCTTTGCCTCTTTTACAAATTTATCTTGGAGAGTTCAAAATGAAAAAGGTTTTTAAATCACAAGTATCCGAAGTAATCATGGTAGAGAATTTGAAAACAAAAATTTTGAAAAGTTTTGTGATGAAAATAGTATTAATCATAACTTCTCTACTCTTAGAACCCCTCAACAAAATGAAATTATTGAAAGGAAAAATAGGATATTAGAAGAAATGGTTAGAACCATGCTCTGTGAAAATAATCTACCATGATACTTTTGGGCCGAGGCTGCCAATACCGCTTGTTTTATCATAAACAGAGCTATGATAAGAGCTTCTCTAAAAAAAATCCTATATGAGCTATGGAATGGAAAAAAACCTAACATCAGTTATTTTCGCGCCTTTGGGTGCAAGTGTTTTATTTTGAACAAGAACAAAATTTTTTTGGGCAAGTTCAATGCAAAATCTAATGAAGGTATTTTCTTAGAATATTATATATCTAGTAAAGCCTATAGAGTTTTTAACAAAAAGGACCCTAGTTGTTGAAGAATCTATACATGTTTTTGATGAAGCTAACATTGGTTCTTCAAAAGATTTTTATGAAGATAACTTGTTAGATATAGAAAAAGGTGTTGAAGATATCTTCATTAAAGAAAAGGAAGAGTCAAATCAATAAAAAGTTTCAAATCCTCAACAAATTGCAGTCCAATAGATTGCTGAATCTGAAAATCTAAAAAATTTAAATCTACCTAAAGAATGGAGATATGCTTACGGTCACCCAAAAGGAGTCAAAACTCGGTCTTCTCTACATAATGTTTGTGGCAATTTAGAATTTCTTTCCCAGATTGAACCAAAACATTTTGAGGAAGCCAAAAATGAAAAGTTTTGGATCTTGGCTACGCAAGAAGAGCTAAATAAATTTGAAAGAAACAATGTTTGGACTTTAGTCTCAAGACCTAAGGAACACTCTATTATCGGTACAAAATGGGTTTTAGAAATAAAATGGATGAGAATGGAGTGGTTCTTAGGAACAAAACTCGATTGGTAGCTCAAGGTTACAATAAAGAAGAATGGCATCAATTTTGATGGGACTTTTGCTCATGTGGCTAGACTTAAAGCCATTAGAATGTTGCTTGCGTTTGCATGCTTTAAAAATCTCAAACTCTATCAAATGGATGTCAAAAGTGCCTTTTTAAATAATTTTATCTCGGAGGAAGTTTTTGTGAAACAACCTCCTGACTTTGAAAATCTAAATTTTTCAAACCATGTTTACAAACTTATCAAAGCTCTCTATGGTTTAAAGTAAGCATCTAGAGCTTGGTATGAAAGGTTAAGCAAATTCTTAATTGGAAATGAGTTTTTAAGAGGAAAAATAGATACTACTCTTTTCATCAAGTCTCAAGAAAATGGCATGCTAGTTGTACAAATTTATGTAGATGATATAATTTTTTCTGTAACTAACGAATCTCTTTGCAAAGACTTTGTTAAGTGTATGCAGGAAGAATTCGAAATGAGCATGATGGGTGAGCTCAACTATTTTTTCAGACTCCAAATTAAACAAACTCAATAAGGAATCTACATCAATAAAACTAAATACACGAGGGACATATTGAAGAGGTTCGACATGCTAAAGGCTATCCATAGAAACTCCAACGTGTCCTACAACTAAGCTTGACAAGGATAAAGATGGCATATTAGTGGATGAAAAGCGTTATAGAGGTATGATCGGATCTCTCTTATATTTAACTGCTAGTCGTCCGGATATTATGTTTAGTATTTGCATGTGCGCTAGATTTTAATCAAATCCTAAAGAATCACATGCGACCTATATTAAGCGCATCCTTAGATACCTCATAGGTACAAAAAATTTAGGATTATTTTATCCTAGAGAAATAGCTTTTGAGGTATTTAGCTACTCAGAAGCTAATTTTGTTGGGTGCAAAGTAGATAGGAAAAGCACAAGTGGTACTTGTCATTTCCTAGGACACTTACTAATATCTTAGTTCAACAAGAAGCAGAACTCAGTAGCCTTATCTATAGCCGATGCTGAGTGCATTGCAGCTGGAAGTTGTTATGCACAAGTTCTTTAGATGAAACAACAATTAGAGAATTATGATTTTTATTTAGATCATATCCCTATAAAATGTGACAACACTAGTGCAATTAATATATCCAAGAATTCCATACAACATTCAAGAACCTAGCACATAAAGATTAGACATCATTTTATAAGAGATCATGTGCAAAAAAGAAATATCGAACTCAAATTTATAGGCACAAATTACCAATTAGTGGACATTTTCACAAAACCCTTAAATGAAGAAAGAATATGTTATATAAGAAGAGAACTTGGTATATTATGTGCTCATAATTTATGATTTATTTGCCAAATTAACCATGTCTTTTCATTGCATTTCAAAACCTTTGATATTCTTTCTTATATGTGAAAATGTGTCGACACCACTTGAAAATGTGTCGACACAAATGTGTGTAGTATTGACTCAAAGCTGTTTAGAAGTGGTATTATGAGAAAAGTGGTGACCCCTTTCTATTCAGCGTCGACACCATTTTGGTTTTTAGACTCTCGGTAAATTTGCGTCGTCACAAATTTTAATCGTGTTTACCCAAATAGCGAAACATGTCGGCACCTACTGAAAATGTGTCGCACCAATTTCCTATTTCGATACCCACACTCGATATGAAAGTGTCGACACCAAATGTAATTTGTGTCGATACAAATCGTAATATCTATATACAGAGGTGTTGGTTCCGAACAGTCACATCGTTCCCTGTCTCTCTATAAAACCGTTCACCCCCGCGCAAATTGTTTTTTTCAAAACCCTGTGTCATCTCCTCCTATTCTTCTTTCTTCTATCTTCAAAATCTCAACCCATATCCTTCAAAATGCCTCCGAAAGTAATGGTTAAAGGATCCAAACAAAAAATCGGTGAAGGTTCCTAAAACCCTAGATCCACAAAGAAGAAGAAGACGACAACGGCGATGACAGCGAAACCTGCACCAACAAATATAGCCATGGCCGAGGTAATCTCTTTCAAAACGCCTAAAATTCGATAACTCTATTTCGCTTCTTTCGTTAATCGAAGGGTCATTTTCGGCCAAAGCATAGACTTTTCATTCTTTGATTCCATTGAAATGAGATTTAAAGATCTCTTTTCAAGCCTTAGGTGGGAAAAGGTTACACCACATTTTCCACTTTGGTCAAATCTTTCTATGCACACTTTCACATTTCCTCGATTCCGACCACCACTATCACCACATGGGTGAATGGTGTGAACAGTGTCTTGACTCCCTCCCCCCTTAACGAAATTCTTGGCATTCCCGAAGGAGAAATTTGTGTTCATTACAACAAAAAACCTAGTGACGTTGAAGGTTTTTTTTTTCTTCTGATTCTGTAAAGAACATGTTTTAGGATGATGACATTGATCCTTCCAAGCCCTTAGAGGCCGACTCCTTGAAACCAAAAATGTGTATTCTACATCACATGGTAAATCATATTTTTTTACCCCAAATAGGAAAATTTGATGATGTTACATATATGCACATTTTCGTCATGTGGAGCATCATCGAACAAAAAAAACCTAGATTTATACTTTTTGTTTATCTCTCATATGTTGCATTTTCACAATAAATCAAATTTCTCCCTACCACATGCCATGTACCTTACTCATGTTTTCGCCATTTTGGCATATACCTCTATGAGGAAATGGAGGTACCATTTTCCAAACACGATCTCTA
Source organism: Heliamphora exappendiculata (assembly GCA_034768845.1). Classification (NCBI taxonomy): domain Eukaryota; kingdom Viridiplantae; phylum Streptophyta; class Magnoliopsida; order Ericales; family Sarraceniaceae; genus Heliamphora; species Heliamphora exappendiculata. Next base: position 32,430 of record JAOTRH010450061.1, on the reverse strand, counting down.
TGGTAGTTCCACTCTAAAGCACATGCAAATTGCTAATGTTGATGGATTCTAGACTACTTCACGGCATGGTACCCCCTCTTCCACAAGGATTCCTCCTCCTCCTCGAGCTGGTTCCCCCATCCCTGTTGATCTCGACTCTCGCCCTATTCCAATTATTTTCCCTGGATCCTCCAGCACCTCTGGCCCCTCACATGCACCTCCGTCTCCCTCTGGTCCATCTACCTTCTCATCTGCTCCTATTTCTGTTGATTTAATAGAAGTCGTATCTTTGATTAAATTTCTCTCATCTTCCTTGTCATCCTTTCAAGCAAAAGTTGATCAAGATTTCTTTGATCTCAATCACTCTATCTCTATCCTTTCTGAAAAAGTGAAATATGTTGAAAAATCCAACCGGTCTTTTCATAAAGAAGTAAAATGAGCAACGGACGCTAGACGACATTATGTCGTATAATGGACGATAGTATCGTCTCCATTGTTAATGCAAACAATGCTTTCTTACGATAAGTCCGAAAGAAATATGACGAAGGTGTAGTCATAGCTGTTCAAGCCAATTCTAAAAAAGTGGACGAACATCTTCAATGGATATGTCAAGCTTGGGCAAATCAGGTCAATCCCAAAGAAACAAAGAAATAAAAAGTTGCTCGACTTAAGCGCGAAGCAAATCTGGCTTTGGCAGCTCGCTATGAAGCCATTGCCATAGCTGAAGCAAAGGATGAGCAAGCACGAGCATCTAAAGAACGGGCCTCCGCCAGCAAGCAAAAAGCCAAAGAGAAGAAGGATTTCAAAAGATTCATGGATGACCAATAACCCTCTTTTTGAAGATTACAAAAGGGGAGAAGAAAAGGAGAGTATAGAAGAAAAAGAGAGTACAAAAGTGCAGGGGAGTACATAAATTCATAAGAGAAGAGAGAAAGAAGAAAACTTTTCTTTAAGTTTGTTTTGAAAAAGAAGATGTAATATGGTTAACATACATTTTTACCTCTTTGGTTGATTGGGTGGTTTGGATGCTTAACATACATCTTTTATTTGGTTTGGATGAAAGTTTAAACATTTCTTTTATGGTTATGGATGAATGAATGCCTATATGAGATTTATTCATATACCTATGAATGTTGTTGAATAATTTGGCAATAAATACTTATATATGCTTCTGATTATCTGATATGTGCTAGGATTCTTAAGATAAATCACTTTGCACATACTCACTATTCTGCACAATTTTTAAATTCAAAATGTTTCTTGATCAATTGTTGCAATCAATATTAAAATTGTGTGCTATTATGTTAAATGTATGCCTAACTCTATGAATGCATATCTTCTCGAGGACATATTGATAAGGAGAGAACCTTTGTTGAAAAATATTATCAAATATTTTCTACAAAATGTTAATATGGTTGTAATTATAAAAAATAAGAGATTGTTAGCCAAAGGGCTTTGTGTTTTGATTTTGATGATTATTACAACTTATTTTCTAAGAATAAATAGTTTTAAAAACATAACATCTTTATTTTTCCAAAATAAAAGTGTTAACATATTTTGAACAATACAGTTGACACCTTAGCCAAAAGAAATTACTAAACTCTCAAAAGGATTAAAACACTCACATATTCTTAAATAAGAATATTTTGTGTTAACCCTAATAGAAAAATAAGTCAAATAATTTTAAAGCAAAGTATACTTGAATCAAATCAAGGGTGTCAACCCCTGTGAACAAATGTTTTGACACCCTAATAGTGTTATGAAGTTGACTTTCAGGTATCAAACGTTAGTGTCGACACAAACAAGTCTTGTATTAACACAAAAGAGCAGTAGCTCTAAATGAATCAAAATGAGTCGTTACAAACTTAATTTTTGTGTCGACACAAAAGTGTTTCTCACTTTTGGTATCCAGAATTTTGGGTCGACACAAATGAAAATCGTTTCAACAAAAAAGAACCGAGGCCACCTGCAGCATTTGAGGTATCGACACCAATTGAATATGAGTCGACACAAAAGTCCCGATCCTGCTTGAAGAATTTATAGTGTCGATACCAGAAACCTCAAGTGTCGACACAAATATACCGAGCCTTCCTGCAGAATTTAGTATCAACATCAAAGAAGACATGAGTCGACACAAAGTGCCTCCTTTCGGATTTTAAAGTGCATTTGAGTTGACACCAAATCTAAAGGTGTTAACACCGTTGTGTTGGTAAAACAGCATATAGAAATTGTGTCGACCCCTCAGAAAAATCGTGTCGACCCAACCACTTAAAGGCCCTGCCCTAGACGTGTTGTGTTGATACCAAAAGGTTTAGTGTCGGCGCCGGTGACGTAAATTCAAATTCGCGACAGACCACAACGGTTGAATTTTTGGCATTTATTACTCCCACTTACCTCTAACGGTCATAAATGCACAAAAGCTTATGTATGGAGTAACTTCTCAACATTTACTCCAACTAAAGACTTACATTTACTGTTCTATTGCTTAAATCAAACTCAGAATTCTCAAGTCCTCATTTATTGCTGAATCTCCAGCTTTTGTTTCTCGTCTCTCTTTACATTCCTATTTATTGGAAATTATTTCTGTAAAGAGAATGAATGATCTTTATTAATACTCTTCATTTATTGTATTCAAGGGTGAGTCACCCTTTATATTTTGAGTGAGTGAGTAAATCTCATCAAATAAGAGTTCAAGAGAGATTAGAAAAAAATAGGGAATTATTTTCGTAAAATCTTCTTGAAGTTGTGTTAGGCTGTTAAATATGCCCGTAAACATTCGGTTTACTCAAGCGACGTCTTGAAGTTGTAAAGGCTTGAAATGCGCCTATGAAGCAATCTATATAGTGGAAATACTCAAGGAGAAACTTGAGGAGTGGACGTAGGCTTGAAAGAAGCCGGACCACTATAAAATTCTTGATGTCTAGTTCTATTTCTCTATCCCTAACGTTGTTAATATTTTTGTTGCTTCAATATTTACTTATCTAACTTTATTTGATTGCAATATTAAAAGATTTTCAAAAAGATTTTAAAAATTGTTAATTGTTTTTAAAATCGAATTCACCCCCTCCTCTTGGGTTGCCTAGAACTAACATTTTCTTATCATCCGAGCTTCCTTTTGATCGGATGGAAGCTCGTCCTTGATCAAGTAGTCTTTTATGGGATACATCCAGCTGGGTCCCATATCCGAACAGTAGACTTGTTCCCTTTCGGGGTTGATTATGCTTCGTTGTTGAAGGATTTCCACGAAAATCACCATTTTCCCTCAAAACTTACAGCTGATGCAAGACATGCCAGAGAGTCTGCATAACTGTTTTCCTTGGATGAGAGCTAGGTGATCTCACAGCATAGGATGTCCTTGGCTAGTTTCTGTGCCAGCCGAACAGATGCCTACATTTTGTCATCTCTGGCTGCGTATTTCCCCTTGAACTGATTCGCAACCAGTTATAAGTCACAAAAGATCTTGACTCTCTGGGCCTTCAATTTCTTAATATCCTAAAGTCCGGATAAAAGTGCCTCGTATTCGGCTTCGTTGTTTGTGGCTTGAAAGTCAAGATGAACTGCCCTGTCTATGAGGAATCCATTGGGGCTATTGAGCACAATCCCTTCCCCAGCACCTTTATTGCATGATGAACCATCTACATATAGTTTCCATGTAGTCTCTGAACCACTGCCTTTCAGGTCTACTTGCTCGGTGACTTGTCCCCCAACATCAGCTAAACATTCTTCTTGGCTTAATTTGGCAATTAAATCGGCCAGACCTAGCCCTTTATGGCTAGTCTTAGGCAGAATGTGATGTCATGCTCCCTAAATTCTAAAGCTCATCTTGCAACCCTTCCTAAAAAATTTTCTTTCCAAAGTAATGCTTGGAGAGGGTATTCGGTGATTACCTTGATCGGATGAGCTCTGAAGTAGTGGATCAGCTTATGAGACGTGATGATAAGGGCCAAAGGCAACTTCTCTAAGGGTAGATATCTTATTTTTGGGTCAAGAAGCACCTTACTCACATAGTAGATTGGACTTTGGATCTTGTTATCTACTTTCAGGAGCACAACACTGACAGTTCGGCTTGATACTGCGAGGTATAAAAAAAAGTATTTCATCACTATTCAGCACTGTTAGTAATGGTGGGAAAGAAAGTTAGTGTTTCAGTTCAGTAGGGCTTTCTCACTTTTTTCAACCCAAACAAGCTGGTTTGCCTTCTTCATTGCTTTGAAGAATGGATAGCACCGATTAGATGCTTGGCTAATGAACCGATTGAGTGCTGCAGCGATCCCTGTTAACTTTTGGACTTTTTTGAGATTCTGTGGGCTTTTTAAATTCTGGATAGCCGAGATTTATTTGGGGTTTACTTTTAATCCCCTATGAGTAACTAAGAAGCCTAGGAACTTCCCAGAGCTCACACTAAAGGCACACTTAGAAGCGTTTAGCCTAAGTCTATAAGCTTTGAGGATTTCAAAGGTCTTCCTTAGGTCATCCAGGTGTTTGTTTGGGAGCTTTGTCATTACCACCATGTTGTCGATGTAAACTTCCATAGTTTTGCCGATTAGATCTCCGAACATCTTAGTTGCAAGCCTTTGGTAAGTAGCACCAGCATTCTTGAGTCCAAACGGCATCACATGATAGCAGTATATTCCCCGAGGAGTAATGAAGGCTGTCTTTTTCATGTCCAATGGGTACATAGCTATCTGGTGTAATCCCCTATATGCTCCTAAAAAACTCATTCTCTCATGCCCTGCTATTGAGTTGACGAGCTGATCTATTCAGGGCAGAGGGAAGCAATCCTTAGGGCAGGATGTTTTAGGTCAGTGAAGTTAACATATACTTACCATTTCTCGTCCTTTTTCTTGACCACTACTCTGTTTGCTAACCAAGTTGTATAGTGTATTTCTTTTGTAGTTTTACTTCTTTTAGTCGTTGAATTTCTTCTACCACTACTTCTACATGATGCGGGGCAGACTTCCTAGGCTTCTGCATTACTAGCTTTCTTTAGGGATCCACGTTCAATCGTTGACTGATTACTTTGGGATCTATTCCTGGCATGTCGTAGGGCATCCATGCAAAAATCTCTTTGTTTTCTCTTAAAAACTCCATCAATTCGATTTCTTCTTGTTCGGTCATACTTGTGCCGAGCAATAAGTACCGATCTGGATCCTCTGGGGATACATTGACTTTCTTTAAATCTTCGACTACCTTCTCTTCGACTGTTCGGTTGTAGTTGTAGATTGTTGGGCCATCATCTACCTCAATGGATTTTACCTCGGGGTACTGCTATTTGCTCTTTATTGTGGCTAGGAAGCATTGCCTTACCTTGTGTTGATCTCCTTTAATTTCAACTACTTCCTTACCCATCTAGAATTTTAGGGACTAGTGGTAGGTTGAAGAGATTGCTTCGAGCTATGTATCCACGTCCTACCTATAATAGCATTATAAGTACCAGGTTGATTTGCAACTAGGAATTCAGTGTTTACCGTTGTAGGCCTTGTCTTCACTGGTACTGTTATCCTTCCTATTGGCCATACTGGGTCTGTGCCAATGCTGATCAGCGGAGTCATGCACTTCTTGAGTGTTGAGTCCTTTAACCCGAGTTTCTGGAATACACTGTAGTACATGATGCCAACTGAACTCTCTTGGTCCACCAATAATCGCATTATGTCATAGTTGGCAATGCATAAAGTTAGTACGAAGGCATCATTGTGGGGTTGCTATATTCCTTTAAGGTCGTCATTTGAGAAGTTAATCCCTTGCATCTGGTTCTGGTTGGAGTTCTCATCCGTCCTTTAACATTTTTCGTCATCCACCTTCATTGTATGAGCCAGATCCTGGCTTGGTGCCGAACAACTACTCAAGTAATTGGCTCAGTAGTGCCACGGATCACCTTTACCACCACGAGAGGGGCATCTCTTTGTTCGGGCCTTTGGTCTTGTACGTGTGTTCTCTCTTCCTGGGCAGTTTTCTCAGTGTCAATAAACTCTAGAAGATGCCCTGCTCAGACCAGATCTTCTAAATATTTTTCGAACGTTTGGCATTCTCCAATCAAGTGGTCATGATCTCAGTGGTAGTGACACTTCTGCTTCTAGTCTCGTCTGTTGGGATTCCCGATCAACTTTGGTGGCCGTTGAAACTAAGGCTTATCTTTAATTTGGTCTAGAAGTTTATGTAGAGGTTCTTTGAAAGCTATTTGCAAGGCTTGGTAGGCTGTTGACTCCTTTTTCTCTTGGGACTTTTTCTTAGACCTCTGGTCTTTTTGTCACTTATCCTTCCACTCGGGCTGTTTGATTGATGCGACACTCTGTTCGGCTTAGCTTCTATCTTCCTCGATCTTTGTGTGTTGCTTGATTTTTACCATTAGTTCAAACATAGTGGATACGATCTTTTTTGTGAGGGATTGTCTCAAATGACTTTATGAAGGCAACCCTATTTTGAAGGATGCCACAGCTAATTGTTCACTGCAATCTTCTATCTCGTTGCATGTTTTTCGATAACGCCGAGTATATTTTTGAATTGTTTCGCCCTCATTCTTTCGTAGGGCTAGGAGCGTGTCAAAGCTCTTTGACTTTTTGCTATTGGTAATGAACCGAATAATGAAAGATTCAGCTAGTTGCTGTCAATTGACTATAGAACGGGGTGGCAACTTATGGAACCAACTAAGGGTTCTTTCTCCTAAATTGGTTGGGAACATACGGCACAAGAGTGCATCATTCCCGCTCTAGAGTGCCATTACTTGTCTGTATTACTGAATACAGCTCACTGGATTTGTCTTCCCATCGTACATCTCAAACTTTGGTGGAGAAAACTTAGATGGTGGATCTACATTCTCGACAACCTCGGCTAATGGTGATACCGAGATCTGCTCAAGAGCCCTCCTTGCTACATCTTGGGCTGTTCGGCCACCACCATGCTGCATCTTAGAATCAATCCTTTCTTCTAACCACAATCGCCGGTCTTGGTTTGGGTCGAGTTCTGCCGGAGCTATCCTTTCAGGGCTTGGCCGAACTAACTCGATTTTGATTGTATCGATTTGCCTTAAACTCCTAAGGCTCTCCTCGGGTACCTTGCGCCTTCGCCTCTGAGGATGACTCAGGCTATAAGACTCCGGACTTTGTTCGGTCTCCTCTAGTTCGGGACTTTCTCTTTGCCTTACACGTGGTTCCCTTCGAGTTTTCTGTCTTTGGATCATTTGCCTGAGCTTGTCAATATCTCTGTCACGCTGTTCTTTTCTTTTCTCAAGGTTGTTGATAATCCTATCTACTTGGTCAACCTCTCTTTTAATCTCCCTCTTTCCCTTGAAGATGGAGGAGAAGGACGTTCTCCTCTGGAACTGGTGGTGGAGTAACGTAACCGCCTCCTATTATGTGAGGTGTCATCCCTACGTCTTTGAACCTCTGGCATGATCCTAGGGATCCTAGGTCACTCTGGGATTATTGGTATGGATATTTGAGGGTCACCTCTTGCATAGCTTCTAGTAAATCCAGTAGAAGTCTAGCTCATGGTTCTGTTGGTTCGAGATCGTCGTTCCTACATACGGCGCCAAATTGTGCGCAACGTAAATTAGATGGCACAATCAAAACCAATTGAATTGGTTCAAAAACAGTGATCCCGAACAAAGTCACGAACCGAACTCCTAGTTCCCGAACTCACTAGAGACTGCTATGGCAGTTACTAAACTCCTGCAAGACCATGTTTAGTGTATCGAATTGGATTACAGAAGATAGGGGATAAGTAAATACATATGTTTTTTAAAATGCAATGGGATAGTAAAGGGGATTACTAATAGGTGATACTATTTGACTCGTGTTTGATTAAAATAGTACAAAGCAACCAAGTTGTATTTGACCCAATGTTATGAGAGTTAGCCTTTTAAATAGGTAGTTGAGAGTTCAAACCTTATCAAGTGTAAGGTGTGAGAGTATTTGACGATAAAAAAAAAAAAGAATAAAGCATGAGATAAGAGTTGAAAATTTATTTTTTATTTAGATAAAGAGAGAGGATAATTCGAAGGGGTATAAGTTATTCTTGGGAATGGAATGAGATTCATAATCCCATGAATTCTACACTATGTTAGTGTATTTTAGCTAGTCAAATAATTATTAGTGTTAAAAGTACTCTAATAATCACCAATTTGAGTTAATAGGATCATTAATTATAAAATTTTGTTTAACTTCAAAATTTTTAAAATTAATAGAGTTAGGGGTAGTTTGGTCCGAACACTCAATTATATATATAAAAAACCCTACAAGTGTCTAGAGGGAGAGGGTCCAAATTGGAAAGTAGGCGCCTTTTTTGGATCAACCTTTTAAGAGCTTCTCAATTTGATATGGGCATATGAAAAATAAGAAATTAGAAAAAAATAAGAAAGAAAAAAGAAAAAATAAAGAGATATTTGAGGGTTAGCCTCTTTTTAGACCTGGTAAGAGTTTTAGTCCCACCATATTTATTTTAGAAAAATTTTGGATTTAGTTCTCTTTTTAGTAGTAGTATTAGATTTAGTCATATCAATATTTTTTTTATTAGTATTAGTCCCAAACCAATTACGAGTATGTTATATATGACCAAAATAACCCCCAACTACGCAGTTCTCTGAGAAATCAAAATTGCGATATTCTCGCGATTAACTTCACAAACTCATTTCGAAAACTAAATACCAATTACTCGAAGATCACGATAATGAAGAACATCTTCCTTCAATACAAGCGCGACGACGACGGAGAGAAAACATCAGTCCGTCGGAGAGAAAACTGAAGCGCGACAACGATCTAGCTTGAAAGGGAAGACGACCTAGGTTTGAAAGGATAGAAGAACTCGTAAATGAACAAGTTGGGTTTCAAATGCTTCGTGTTGTCTAACTAAATTGTTTACTCTTAAACCCTAAAACCAAGATTTGAAATCATAAATGTATATTAAGGTATCCCATTTGTGAAATCGTTACACATTTCGACCATGAATAACATTCGATTTGATAAACCATTTGTGACTTGGGACCGAAATATTTATATTCATGTATCATTTGCTTTTGGAATGATTTGTATATATATTGTCTTCTTTTTCATTTCTATTGTTGTTGTATGAATATTGTTTGGCACATTTTGTGTGATGAATGCATCAGTTTCGTATTGGGTAATGATACACATTCAAAATATCAAACTAATTTGTGATTGTGATTCGAATTGTGTTGTTCATCTAGTATTTTCTTGGGGGGCGATTTCATTGTATATTGCTTCATATGTAATCTTTTAGTGCTGGGTATGAGTATCGTTGTGAATGTTTTTTTCTCCCAAACTGATAACAGTATTATTTGTGTTTGATAACAATATCATTTGTGTTTCGACCTGAATACCAGCAACTTTTAAAATTTCAACCTTTTGTTTCTACTTAAGTGTATCACTTCTATTTCAAATATTAATGCATATTGCTAATTCGTAGATGTTTCTTTCGGGATTGACAAATGTATCGTTTGAGTTCATAAATATATTGTTTAGTTATTGTTCAAATGTATTTGTCTAAGTAATTGTTTTCATGTTGATAGCCTTGAAGCCTGCAACCGTTTTGGGAGTATGATTTTGGTATATGTTCTTTATTGTCTTCTGATTTTTAGACTAAAGGGCATAGCTTCTGATTTTAACATAGTAAAGTGGTTATGGACTTATGAGGTCATAATTATTAGAATCTGTACATTGTGATCTTTGTGCTTGCTACAAATTGTGATGAAATGTTTAACTTTTTTGACTATCATTCAGCCTACCTAATGGTATTATATGAAACATTTTGTGAATTTGGACCGAAATATTGATATTCATGGGTCATTTTCTTTGTGATAAATGTATCAGTAAGACTCCTTGCAACTTATAAAATTCCAACCTTTTGTTGTTGGTTAAATGTATTGCTTTTGTTTCAAACTTAGATGTATGAATGTTAATTGGTATGTCTTTGTTTGGGATAGATAAATGTGCCCTTATTTGTTTGATAAAGGTATCGTTTACATTTTGAACTTTAATGCATGAAGGTAAACATATCAGTAAGATTCGTTGCGTCAAAAGAACAACAACATTTGATGCAGTTTTATAACTGAAAATTGTATTGTCAAACTAAATAGCAATTCATGCATATCTTCAACTGCATTTTATATCTTTGTGGTATCCTTTTGAGTTTGAATTTATGTTGTTTCAGCTGCTTATTATTTCCAATTGATACCTTTATCAAATCATCATGTTATTATCGTCAATTTGAAAATAATGATTCTAAAGTCAACATAAATCTACCTCTCCTATAGGGTTTCTTCATCACTAGTTGAAGTGATGGGAACCAAAACTGTTCCAAAAAGAAAATTTCACGGGGGTAGAGATCAAAGAAAGACCGCAACACAAAATACTGATATACAGTCAGCTTCAAATTCCAAAAGATCCAGTCCACATATCACACCAAAAGAGGAAGTAGGGACAGAAAAAGTTAATTTCAACTTCAGATGCAATCTTAACTCTACAATTCATTTCCTAATGAGCATCAAATGAGAAACTAGACTTGTCAAAGTTCTGGAGCTTAATTGATGCATTGCGACACGAGAAGCTAGACTTGTCAAAGTTTAGAAAATTTGAATGAAGCTGTGGTTGCCAACTTCGAGCACTTTGACATTCATAAGCAAACATTTAGAATATGCAAACTGATACATTTGTACATATGTGTCAGTCTAATTTGTTAAGCTTTTGATGTATTAGTTATTGATGGATCATTGGTTTGAATTGAACAATGTATCAATTGTTGATGCATAAAAAACAAAAGTTGTTTTTGGAAATGTATCAAGCTATTATTGTAGGACCATATTTTGGGAATGTACCAAGCTGTAAATCTAGGATCAATTGATCAGATGTAGAAAGTTATCATCATGGAATTTACTTAAAAAAGGAATTTATCAGCATGATATTTACATAAAATATTGACCATTTTTTTGGGTATTTTTACATGTTTTTTTATCATTGATCTATTTGTTGAAGTATATGAAAACTTAGGTATTCCCTTACAGTGGTTCTCAGCATGTTTGTATACTTCTCTTCTATCATATTTTCACTGATACATTTATCACGTGCCAATATTTTATCAGTTGCAAATCAACACTGCTACACTAAAAGAGAAGAAGAAGAAGAAGAAAGAGAAGAAGGATAACACGAATCCTCATCATACCGTCGAAGTAATCGGCGGCCAAATCCATCACAGCGAACGACGGGATTGAACTACTAGAGACAGAGAGGTGGGCGATCTATAGGGTCATTTCTGAAAGAAAGATAGAGATAAGGGTCAAGGATATGGCGTCAAGCGCTCTGTGACTCCGTTTCGAAGAATTGTACCCGACGACCTTCTCCTTTAAATCTGATTCTGATTCATCAATGTCTTCGCAAAAATGAGTGGTTTGTTGTTCACTTTGGTCTGTTGTTGAGCGTATTTGAAGGGATCATCACAATTTGAAGAAAAATTCAATAGCGACGTCTCTACACGCACACCACCTGTTTGACGAAATGCTTCAACTATAAAAATAAGTGTGAAACAAGGAAGATATTAGGCTTGTTCCCCTCTAAACCAGATGGAAGGTTCAAATGCTCTAAGGAGGATAGGACTTCAAAAGATTTTCACATCATCTTTGTGGACAACCTAGCTAATCAAGTTCATCAGAGCTGGCTCCATAGTTTCTTCAGCCGGTGTGGTCCAGTTACAAACTCATTTATACCATGTAAGATGAGACAAGAAAGTAACTCAAGGTTTGGGTTTGTGCAATTTTGGAATCACAAGGATGCTATTAAAGCTATTAGCATGTTTGATGGGAAGTGGTATTGTCATAAGCAACTGATGGTGAGATCAGCTTGGAGCACCAAGATGAATGGGCAAGTGTTTGGGAAGATGCAATCAAACTCTTCTAAGGGAGAAGAAGAGCACCATATAGGGAGGTATCATGTTGTCAATACACGCCGGCCTTTCAGGACTACTAAGACCCAGCAGGCAGGAAATGAGGAGGAATGGCAAGACTTCATTGAAGCTAGTGAAGAGGATGCAGAATGGGTTAACAATTGTGCTGTGGGGATAGCTAAAAGCCACTCCATTATTGCTGGGATACAATAAGCTATGTGTGTTGAGGGTGTTTCCTGCATTAAAGTCAAGCCTCTTGGTGGATTAAAGGTTCTATTGCAGTTTACTGATAAGGAAGAAAAAAAAGACTTTCTCTTAACTGCAAAAGATTGGTTGGCTAACTGGTTTGAGATTGTTCATGAGTGGAGCTATAAAGAGGCTAACTTAACAAGAAGAGTTTGGATCAATGTTGAGGGGATCCCCTTACATGCTTAGAATATAACCACATTCTCAAGGATTGGTGAAAATGGGGTGAAGTGCTTGGTGTCCATGAAGCAATGAGTAGAAAAGCTGAGCTGGAGGTGGGGTGCATCCTTGTCTCAACCATGGAAAAGAACCCCATTAACGAGTTTTGTAAATTGAAAGTGGGACAATTCATTTATCCTATAAGATGCAACGAAGGTAGCTTCCAGCAATTGGTACCCTGGGAGGCTTGCTATCATAGACAAGTAAATGTTTCTGAACATCCAAATCAACAAGGCTCAGTAAGCCAAGAGGAATTTGAGCATCTGAACATAGATGAGCAAGAAGAGAGGATTAGCTAGTTAATTGGGGGAACAAAAGATACAAATATTTCAATTCAGGTCAAAGAATCCATTATAGACTATCCCAAGATCAACCAGGGTGTGAATACCTTCGTGGAGAAGATAGATGATGACCAAGCATTACTAAGCCAAGTTGAGGAAACCTCCCATGATACGAAAGCCAATAATTCAAATGGAAGCATGGAAGAGGTAACGTCTGTTGAGGAGACACGCAGAAGTTCGTTGGGAGTTGCATCTCAGAGAATCAGTGGTTCAAAAAATGGGAACAGAGGGGTTGGTAAAGGGGTACTAGCCGTAGCAGAGGGGTTCTATAGCATAGAAAGGAGAAACTCTAGGGTGGGTGAGAAGGATGTTGACCCATCTCTTAAGGATAGGCTATCTCAACCCATCACAAACCTAGGCAATGCATACCCAGATAGTGTTAATCCTGCTTTGACCAAGTTTGGGCTTCTACATTCAAATGTACCTTCTCAGTTTATCTTAGATGAATTTAGACAAAACAAGCTGACATCTAAAGGTAGGAAGAGGAAGAAGGAAAAAATGTTGTGTGACCTGGGACTCATCACCACCAGCAACAGGGTGTTGAGTGCCAAAATAAAGAAGGAGAAGAAAGATAAGTCTAAGCTGCTGGCTATGGACTAATCCTCTCTTTCATCTGCTGACTTCTTAAATAGGAATAAAATCATTCGTAGGGAAACAGAATTAGTTTTTGAAACTGGAAAACTCATGGGTTTGAAATTCAATGGGGAAGAAGATCAAATCTTGAAAATCATTATGGCATTAGAAGAGGCTAATGGCAAAATGCTAAAAGAGTGGGAAGATCAGACATGAAGTCCCTATGATGGAATGTCAGGGGGCTAGGATGGTTGGAGAAGAGGAAGATGGTTAGGAATCTTGTGAAAAGTAAGCTGTTTATAATTGGTTAGTTCCATCTGGGGGTTAGGGAGGGTGGAGGAAAGGGAAGGTCTGGTATGGGATGGTTTGTTCGGGGGTTTTGTCGACACTCTCCCGGTGTTGTACTGTGTATTTTGGGTCTGGAATACAAAGGGGACGTCAAATCCTCTCAGTCTTGTTAGCTATGGAAAAAGTAGATGCGAGGATGAGCAAGGGGTGGGTTTCTCATACCTGAGTTTGTTTGGGGGTGTTCAGATTGTTCGTGGAGTGTTGGTGTTTGCTTGGGAGGGGTCCGATACGGCTTGTAGGTAAGCGGGCTTACTCTATTTGTTGAAAGTAAGTCCCAATCAAGGTGAAGGGGCTTAGAATAGAGGTGTGGGTGTCTTGAGGCCCACATGTTTGTTATATTGTCCGAAAGAAGACAGTGGTCTAGGGCTGCTCTGTTTGTGGGTTTTGCTCGTCGCATCTTGTTTATGTTTTTGAAGGCTGGTCTTGATGGCTCTTTCTTGCCTGCGCTGCTTTAGTTTTGAAGTAGGGTGCAATAGGGTGTTTGGTTCTGGTAGTTGTGTTTGTTTTGTGCAGTTGGTGCCTTGCTTTCTGTTCTTTTTGTTTGGGTCTGATCTTGGTATCTTTTGATGTTTGTATCTTTCTATCTTGACTCCTTGCCTTTTATATTATATTATTTTTGCCGATAAAAAAATTACTTTTATCAATATTTCACAGTCATAAAACACTAGTTTTGAGAAATTCTCAACCACAAACCATGAGTACTTGTACATTTTTATCAGTGTAATTTGTTTTGCTATTGATGTATCAATTGTTGATGGATCATTGGTTTGGTAGAATACACTCACTGATACATTTATCATTTGTACGATAACAACAATTGATGACTAACGTAGAGTCGTACTCATATGATACATTTTTCTAAAAGATACAATTACACATTTTGGGGAATATTAATATATTCCAATGGTGATACATTTATCAGTTAAAATCGAATTGTGTAAGCTACTAAAAAATGCACTGTTGTTTGAATTGATAAATGTATAAGTATTGGAATCTTACTAACATCAATGATTCACCATACCCACCCTGATATTTTTTCTTTTTATTATGCGCTAAAGAACACAAAACATTATAATTTTCAAATATAAAGAAATATTTTGCATTGAATACATGGAGCGTGGTTTATTCGAAAATTATGATTTTATATCGATTAATCAAATTAAAATTGTTGAAAAAATAAATTTGTTTACATTTTTAAACAAAAAAATAACAAATTATTAATATCTCCAGAAAATATTTACAAATTATAAAAATGAAAAACACATACTAGTAAAAATCGAGAGAGCCATAAAATTGAAAACGTGAAGAATCTTTTCAACAAAACCAAATCACAATGAAGAAACAAGAAAATGTGTTGAAATGTATTCAAAGCTAGGAAAAAGTGTTTATTTCCAATGTCCAAATAAATCTGTAGCAAATCCGAATTCAAGATATTTTTCAGCCGCACGAATTGTTTAATTATTGCCTGAAATCATGGGGGGATAAGAAAGTTTTCCATATACAACGTGGCTGGATAACAAGTCAATATTCTCTAGTTTAATCCATCCTAGAATCAAGGGATTTAAAATCGAAGTAAGGCACTGGTTACTAACGAGTATATTGGACCCAAAACTGATTAAATTTTACAAAAAGGACTAAACTCAATACACAAAATAATTTAGGACTAAAACTTTCATATCTTTCTAAAGGGGACTAAAACTTCATTAATTATTTATTTTACTAATTTTAGCTTTATCATAAATCAGAATAAAATTTAATTACTGATTTATCCCTATTTAAAATATTAAAATTTTCTTTCTATAAGTTTTAATTCTGCATAATGCCAAAAAATTTCCCACTCTCTCACCTGTAATCTCCCAGAACCCCCTATATCCCCACTTCCAATTTCCTGTCATCTTCCTAGATCCCTAATCTCCACTTAAATTAATATCCCATAATTTGCATATCCAATAAATCTACTAAATTCCTAGCCTACTGATCACATGATACCCTAGCCACCGCCCCTTCTCTTCCTTCTCGTCGTCGCCTCTTCTCCTCCTTGCTGCCATCATCCTTTCTCCTCCTAGCCGATGTCATCGCCGTCGCCCATTTCAAGATCTCACCGCCGTTGCCCCTTCACTGTCACTCCTCCCTCTAGATCTAGATTCTCCCTTCGTCACTGCTCCCACCTCCTTTGGATCTGGATTTATCTGCCGCCGACGCTACTTCCTCCAGATCATGACTCCTCCATCACCGGCTTCGCAATTGCTGTGAGAAATTTATCACTTTAACTGATAAATTTGTCACTCTTTCATCACCAGTGTTGCCATTGCAGTAAAAAATTTATCATTTTAATTGATAAATTTATCACTTGAATTTTTTCGAGAAAATTGTCTAGAAATTTTTTTTAATTTAATGGGATGAGAATTTTTTTTTCTGAATTTTGAATTAATAAATTTATCAGTTTAACTGAATGAGAAATTTTTTCAGAATTTTAAACTGATAAATTTATTAGTTTAATAAAATGAGGAGATCGGCACCAGAGATCGCACATGAGAAAGTGGAGAAGGTCGCCAAAAAAGGCGGTCGACGTCAGTATCGAAAAAGATGGAAACAGCAACGACAACGGCGATGACGGTGACAGGGGGATGAAGATGGCAATGAAGCTAGGGTTGTGGTGGTTGCGATGGTTGTGGTGGTTGCTGCGCTAGATTTTTTAAAAGATTTTTGGAGAGATTTTGGAAGAGATTTTTTAGACAAATTTTTTTATTTCCATTTAGAAAGGAATTTAATCAATAAAATATTCTGAAGATTTAATTTAAGGGTATTTTCAATAAAATTTAATGTTGCAGAACTAAATTTATTAAAAAAAAGTTGGACATAACTAATACTAAAATATCAACTGATAATAAGACCTGTTCTAAAATTTCTCAAAAAAATAAATTAGCTATACACATATATTATATGAAAAATATAAAACAATCAATTTGAATCGCCTATAGTAGGAAAAAATATATTTTACCATAATTTAATCCCAAAAAAGTTCAGCCAACAACTCGATTATTCATATTTTAAGTTATTTTGCCTTTAACCAACTTTAAACCAATTATTTAAAGCCGAAGAAATTTTTTTATTTTTTTGCCTCAAAGCCAAAAAAGTTCTTGACTTTTCATCTAAAAGCCACTAGTTTTTTTTATAGAAGAAGTGGAGGTTTAAACCCACGGGAAAAGTGAAGAAATGGTGGCTAACCATGCGGGACAATTGATTAGATTTTGGGCTTACTCTTTAATGGTTACTCGTTCAAATTTTTTTAAAATCACTAAATATTTACTTGGCTATTAATTTCACGATTCTAAAATTAGTTAAGGTGCGAGCAAATTGGTCCAGACACCCAAGTATCAAAAAAATTTGAAGTGAAACATAAACCTCATCTTCTAAAGGCATGTTTGATTAACCAAATTAAATTTATGATTGAATTATATATTTTATAAGATTATATTTCTCTTATTTAAATGTAACAAGTAGTGAAAAAATTACGTATTTATTGAATAATTAATCTCACAAAATGCGAGATATGTATTACTTAAGAAAGCGTGGTATTAATAATTCTTCTACTACTAATTTTATGAAATTACTTGTTAGATCTAGGCAATCTAAGAGGGGGTGAATTGGGTCTTTAAAAAAATTAATAGCAATTTAAAAAAAAATTTAAATTTTTTTTAATATTACAATAAGACAAGATAAGCAAAAATAAAATCAATGCAAGTATTAAAAGAAGAGAGATATAGAGAGATAGAATCAGACACCAGAGATTTATAGTGGTTTGGCTTTATCTTAACCTACATCTACTCCTCAAGATCTCCCTTGAGTATTTTCATTATTCAGAATACTTTACGAGCATATTCCAAACCTTTACAATCTTCAAGATCTCGCTTGAATGATCTGAATATTTACGGGCGCATTCACAAGCTTATTTCAGTTTCAAGAAAATCCTATGAAAACAAACCCTTATTTTCTTCTAATATCTCTTGAACTCTTCTTTGATAAGATTCACTCACTCACTCAAAGGATAAAGGCTAACTCACCATTGATTATAATAAATGAAGAGTATTAATGATGAACTCTCACTCTCTTTATAAAAATAATTTACAATAAATAAAAAAGTAAAGAGAAATAAAGATCAAGAACTGGAGTTACAGCAATAAATGTGAGCTTGAATATTCTGAGATTGATTTGAGCAATAAAATAGTAAATGTAAGTCTCTAACATTCTTAAATGCTGAGAAGTAATTTCTTATATAAGTTCTGGGGGTATCATGACCGTTGGAGGTAGATGGGAGCAATAAATGCCAAAAATCCAGCCGTTGAGATCTGTCGCGATTTGAATTTCCGTTGCAGGTGTTGACACAAATACCTTTGGTATCGACACAAAGTGTCTAGGGCAAAGTTCTTCAAGTGGTTGGGTCAACACGAATTTTCTGAGGGGTCGACACAATTTCTGCATTTCACCTTCCAACATTCTGGTGTCGACACATTTGAATCTCATGTCGACTCGTTTGAAAACTTCAGCATCCGGAGGAACAACTTTGTGTCGAATCAACTTGCCTTTGGTATTAACATGAATTTCTACAGGAAGCCTCGGTTCTTTTGTGTCGACGCATTTGGTCTATGAGGTCGACACCAACATTCTGCAGTCAGGCTCGGGACTTTTGTGTCGACACATTTGGACTAGGGGTCGACACAAAAAATCTGCAGGAGGTCTCAGTTGTTTTGTGTCGACACAACTTCTATTTGTGTCAACCCAAACTTTCGGATACCAAAAATGAGGATCACCTTTGTGTCGACACAAAAATTGATTTGTGTCGACTCAAATTGAGTCCTGAGAGCTTCGGCTCCTTTGTGTTGACACAAAACTTGTTTGTGTTGATACTAAAACTTTGATACCTGAAGATCAACTTGTAAAGCAGTTAGTGTGTCAAACTATTTGATCAATGGGTATTCACACACTTGATAAACTTCAAGTATACTTTTCCTTAAAAGTATTTGTCTTAATTTTCAATTAAGATTAATACAAAATATTCTAATTCAAGATTGTTTAAGTGTTTGAACTTTTTTGAGATAAAAGTCATTTCTTTTTGGTTAAGGTGTCAACACATACATCAGAGTGAAAGTATACAGTTTTTAACATAATTTGCACAAAAGATCAAGAAGCATTCTGAATTTATTTTAATCTGTGTAAAATAGTGAATATGTGTAAAGTAATTTATCCAATCACATCCAATTTAATATTCAAACCATTTAACAAACATTCACGCAAATGAATAAGATATAATGAATAATATTCAACCATATATATAAGCATAATAGCAATATTTACCAATCATTCAAAAAAAAAATTTGTTCAAACATCCAAAGTATTTAAACCATTCAACCCATCTAAACAAGTTAAACCAAAGAAATATATATTAAACAGATACATCTTCTCCTTCATACAAAAACTTAAATTTTTTTTTTAAACTCCCCTTCACTTTCTTCTCTTTCACTCCCCTTGTCACTACTGTAATCCATGTCTCTACTGTAATCACTCCCATTTTGGAATCTTTAAAAAAAAAGAGGGCTATTGATCATCCATAAAATGTCTGAAGTCCTTCTTTGTCTTAACCTTCTCTTTGCTAGTAGAGACACGTTCCTTTGCAGCTCGTGATCTCTCATCCTTGGCTTCACCTACTGCCAAAGCTTCCTAGCGTGCTGCCCAAGCAAGGTCAGCTTCACGCTTGAGACGTGTTGCTTTCTCTTCCTTCATTTTCTTAGGTTTGAACTGTTTAGCCCAAGCTTCCTTAATCTGTGTGAGATGTTCTTTCACTTTCTGGGATTGTGTGTGAACAGCTGTGATGATCCCTTGGTCATACTCTTTGCGCACTTGATGGAGGATTGCCTTGTTACAATTTATAATGGATGTAATATTTTCATCCATCGTTTTGTAGAGGGCTCTCCCTGCATCAGTAGTATTTTCTACATCTCGTTTGAGGCTTCGGTTAGTTTTGTCAAGATGTTTAATCTTCTCAGAGAGTGCAAAAATAGTATGATGGAGGTCAAAGAAATATTGGTCTACTTTGACCTGGAAGAGAGTGACTTTGGAAGACAAGGAGTTGATTGAGGAAAGAACTTCAGAGAGGTCCACTTTGACTGGAATAGATGATGATGATGATGCAGCAACAGAGGGAACATGGGTAGATGTGGGATGAGGAGGAGCAGAGTGAAAAGGACCAGGGGTACTAAAAGGTCCACTTTGATTAGGTCTAGATGGAGGTGAGTCAATATCAATGGGGATAGATGAGACAACACGATGAGGGAGAGGAGGAGTCCTGATAGATAATGGAGTACCTTTACGAGCGGTGGTCCAAATACCATCCACATATGCAATTTTCATATGCTTTAGGGAGGACTTATCATATAAATCATACTTAGAAAAAGGCAATGGCCTTTTCTTTAGAGCGATTGATGCCAAAATAACGAAAAACTCTGGTCAGGTACATCTCATGAGGGATAGAAGAGTTTTTCTTGCTATAAGAGTGGAGCATGTGAGAAATGAACAGAAAGCCTAGGTTTAAACTCTTTTTCTCCAGAATACACCACATTATAAAAATGTGCATGTAAGAAATGTCACCAAAATTTTCCATCTGAGAGAGAAAAATATGGTTGACCATATGGTATAAGATGCGCATTTCTGGCTTAAGGGAGTTAGCCTCTAAAGGCTTTGAAGGGTCGCTGTTATCATTTTCAAAAATGTGTTTGACAGATTCAATAAAGAAAAAGCCTTCAATCTCAATAGATTTTTGGCTGTGATAAACACAAATGTCACCATGGGGAATGCCCAAGATTTCATTCAGAGTAGAGGGGGATAGAACAATATCTTTACCATTCACCTAAGTGGTGATGGTAGTGGACGGAACCAGTGAGATGTGTATGTGAGCATAGAAAGATTTAACAAGTGTGGGATAGTGCGGTTCTTTGATTTGTAAAAATCTTTCCCACCAAACGCTTGAGAAGAGGTCCTTAAACCTCATTTTAATAAAGTCAAAGAATTCAAAATCTATAGAGCCACCGGGGAAGATTTTTTGATTTGTAAAGGAAGAAAAATAAAGTTGACGAGATTTAGAGAATTTGAAGGAGATTACCGCGGAGGAGGCAACATTCTCTGGAATAGTGGTCGCCGTCGTTGCCGTCGTGGTTGTCTTCTTCCGTTTGGACGACCTAGGGCTTGAAGATGTGCCTTCTCCAGCCCGTTTCAATCCTTTTTCCATAGTTTTTGGTCGCATATTGAAGGATTTGGAGTCAGATTTGAGAGAAAGAGGAAGGATCGACTCAGGATTTGAGAGAAAAAAGAGGCAGGAGATGAACAGTTTTGAGAGAGAGAGAGGGAAATGAAATGATGTTTCGGGGACCAACGTGTCTTTTATAGACATAACGATTTGTATCGATACAAATTTTATTTGGTGTCGACACGATTTGTACCGCGTGTGGGTATAAAGACGTGGAAATAGTGCCGACACATTTTTTAGATGGTGTCGATACATTCGGCCATTTGGGTCGACCCAGTATATCTTGGTGTCGACACAAACTTACCAAGAGTTAGGGAACTAATTGGTGTCGACACTGAATAGAATGGGGTCGACACATTTCTTTCCAGTGTCGCTTCTATTCAGTCTTGTGTCGGCACTTCACACATTTGTGTCGACACATTTTCAAGTTGTGTCGACACATTTTCACATTCAAGAAGGAATATCAAATATATTGAAATGCAATAAAAGACATGGTTAGTATGGCATAAAAATTATCAATGTGGAGCACAGAGCATACCAAGTTCTCTTTTTATATAGCATATTCTTTCTTCATTTAAAAATTTTGTAAAAATGTCCGCTAACTGGTAATCTGTACTTATAAATTCAAGTTCAATATTTTTTTTTCACATGATCTCTTATAAAATGATGTCTAATCTCTATGTACTTTATTCTTGAGTGTTGTATAGGATTCTTGGATATATTGATTGCACTAGTGTTATCACATTTAATAGAAATATTATCTAGGTGAAAATCATAGTTTTTTAATTATTATTTTATCCATAAAACTTGTGCACAACAGCTTGCAGCTGCAATATACTCAGCCTCAGCTGTAGACAAGACTACTGAGTTTTATTTCTTGCTAAACCAAGAAATTAGTAAGTATCCTAGGAATTGACAAGTACCACTTGTGCTTTTCCTATCAACTTTGCATCCAACAAAATTAGCATCTAAATAGCCAAATAACTCAAAGGCTATTCCTCTAGGATAAAATAATAATAGGTTTTGTGTTCCTAAGAGTTATCTAAGGATGCGCTTAACAACGGTCACATGTAATTTCTTAGAATTAAATTGAAATCTAGTACACATGCAAACACTAAATATAATTTTAGGTCTACTAGCAGTTAAATATAAGAGGAATTCGATCATAACTCTATAACATTTTTCATCCACTGCTATGCCATCTTCATCTTTATCGTGCTTCGTAGTAAGACACATTGGAGTTCGCATAGGATTTGTCTTGAGCATGTCAAACTTTTTCAATATGTCCCTTGTGTATTTGGCTTGATTGATGTAGATTCCTTCTTGAGATTGTTTGATTTGAAGAACGAGGAAATAGTTAAGCTCACCCATCATGCTCATTTCGAATTCTCCCTGTATACACTTAGCAAAGTCCTTGTAAAGAGATTCGTTAGTTATACCAAAAAATATATCATCTACATAAATTTGTACAACTAACATGTCACTTCCTTGAGATTTGATAACAAGGATAGTATCAATTTTTTCTCTAGAAAACTCATTTTTAATTAAGAATTTGCTAAGCTTTTCATACCAAGTTCTAGGTCCGTGCTTTAAACCATAGAGAGCCTTGGTAAATTTGAAAATATGATTTGGAAAATCTGGATTTTTAAAGTCAAGAGGTTGATTCACATAAACTTCCTTCGAAATAAAACTATTTTAAAAGGCACTTTTGACATCCATTTGATAGAATTTGAAAATTTTAAAGTATGCAAAGACAAGTAACATCATAATGGCTTTAAGCCTAGCCATAGGAGCAAAAGTCTCATCAAAATCGATGCATTTTTCTTGATTGTAACTTTGGACAACCAATCAAGTTTTGTTCCTAAGAACTACTCTATTTTCATCCATTTTATTTCTAAAAACCTATTTTGTACCAATAATGGAGTGTTCTTTAGGTCTTGGGACTAAAGTTCAAACTTTATTTCTTTTAAATTGGTTTAGCTCATTTTGCATAGCCAATATCTAAAATTCATCGTTTTTGGCTTCCTCAAAATATTTTTGTTCAGTCTAAGAAAGGAATGCTAAATTATCACAAATATTATGTAGAGAAGAGTGAGTTTTAATATCTTGAGATGGATCACCAATGATTAGATCTTTTGGGTGACTATAGGCATACCTCCACTCTTTAGATAAATCTGAATTTTCTAGAATTTCAGACTCTGTAATCTGCTGGACTGCATTATATTGAGAATTTGAAACTTTCTCTTGATTTGAATCTTCCTTATCTTTGATAAAAATATCTTCAATACCTTTTTCTATATCTAAAAGGTTATCTTCACAAAAATTCTTTGACGAATTATGGTTAGCTTCATCAAAAATAACATGTATAGATTCTTTAACAACTAGGGTCTTTTTGTTGAAAACTCTATACGATTTACTAGATATTGAATATCTTAAAAAAATACTTTCTTTAGATTTTGCGTCGAACTTACCCAAAAATTCTTTGTTATTGTTTTAAACAAAACATTTGCACCCAAAAGCGCAAAAATAACTGATGTTAGGTTTTCTTTCATTCCATAACTCATAGGGGATTTTTTTGAAAGAAACTCTTATCATAACTCTGTTTATGATAAAACAAGCGGTATTGACAGTCTCGACCCAAAAGTATCTTGGTAGATTATTTTCACAGAGCATGGTTTTAGCCATTTTTTCCAATGTCCTATTCTTCCTCTCAACAACTCTATTTTGTTGAGGGGTTCTAGGAGTAGAAAAATTATGGTTTATACCATTTTTATCACAAAACTTTTGAAAATCTTTATTTTCAAATTCTCTACCATGATTACTTCAGATACTTGTGATTTGAAAAAAAAATTCATTTTAAACTCTCCAAGACAGTTTTGTAAAAGAGGTTAAGGTTTCATCCTTATGAGCTAAAAATAGCACCCAAGTGTATCTAGTAAAGTCATCTTCAATAACAGAGGCGTATCTTTTGCCTCTAAGGCTTAAAGTCCTTGTTGGACCAAATAAGTCCATATGCAATAGTTGTAATAGCCTAGAAGTTGAAATCTCATTTTTAGAATGAAAAGAACTTCTACTTTGTTTGCCTTGTTGACATGCATCACACACTTTATCTTTTTTAAATTTGATTTGGGATAACCCATTCACTAATTTCTTTTTCAAAAGTTTGAAAATCAAGTTCATGTGTGTATGTTCAAGCCTTCTATGCCATAACCAACTATTATAACTCAAGGCGGCTAAGTACTTAATGTCATTCTTAGAAAGATCATTTAGAGTAAATGTATAAATATTTTCATGCTTATGACATTCAAGAATAACTTTATTATTTGTTGAATATTTAATGACACACTTAGCATGATCAAACACAACTTTGTAGCATTTGTCAGAAAGTTGGCTTATGCTAAGAAGGTTATGTTTCAAACCATCAACAAGCAAAATATTTTCAATAGAAGGAGAAAATATTTTACCAATGCAGCCAATTCTTATGATTTTTCCTTTACTATTGTCTCCAAATATCACAAATCCACCATCTTTTGGCTTGAGAGATGCAAACATCGATTTGTCGCCTGTCATATGTCTTGAGGAAGCACTATCAAGGTACCACATCCCCTCCTTCAATGAGAATTTGAGACACACCTGCAAGGAGAATCAAGTTTTGATCTTTGGTACCCAAATTTTCTTGAGTCCTTTGATGTTAGTTCCTTGATGAGGTGCTCCTTTAGGAACCCAAACCTTTTTTACAGAAATATTAGAAGATTTTCTGTATGGGCAGTATGTGACGATGTGTTAATGCTCATAACAGTGAAAACATGTAGCATTTGAATAATTTGATGATGTTTTGACAAAAATATTGCTCAAGAATTTTTGTTTCTTCTTAGATTTATAGCCAATTCCAATTTTGTCAAAAATGCATTTTTGCATTTCAAGAAGTTTATCCAAATTTTTCTTTTCTTAAGTGAACTTATAAACAGTTTTTGTAAGATTCTTAACTCTTTCATTCAAAGTTTGGTTTTTATTTTTCAGATCAGAGACTTATTTTGTTAAAATAGATTTTTCTCTTTTTAAAGTCTCTATTTAAGTTAATGAGGAAAAAACTAATTTTTTTAGAATATAATTCTTAGCACCTAATTTTCTCAACTCATCATGTAAATTTTCAAAAGCATTTACAGTTCTTCTAAGAAAAAGGAGTCAGGAGTTACCTAATCATCTTCTCTGGCCATAAGGCATAGATTGGCAACTTTATTTTTTTTTTATCCTCAGAGCTGCTGTCATCGTTTTCGCCCCAAGTTGCTATCATGACCTTTTTGAAGCCTTTCTTGAATTGCTTCTTGAGCTGTGAGCATTTAGCTTTGACGTGTCCAGGCTTCTTGCATTAGTAACAAATTATTTCATCATTCTTGTTTTTTGTTTTGAATCTGTTGGAATTACCTTTGAACTTGTTTGGCTCTCCCTTGTATCCTTCCTTCTTGAAGAATTCCTTTTCTCCTTGTTTCTTATTTCTAAGAAACTTCTTGAACTTTCTTGTGATGAGCGCCATGTCTTCATTCTCATCACTGGATGACTCTTCTTCAGATTCTTCATCATGAGTTGAAGACTTAAAGGTAATGCCTTTCTTCTTTTTGTTGTCTTTCTCATCATCCATCTTGATATTCATCTCATGGGTCATGAGAGAACCAAAAAATTCTTTTAAGCTGAGCCTGTTCAGGTCCTTGGCATCTTGTATAGCCGTGACCTTTGCTTCCCAACTCTTAGGCATGCACCTAAGAATTTTTCTTACCATCTCTGCATTAGAATAAATCTTGCCATGAGATTTCAGTCCATTTATAATGTTAGTAAAGCGGCTAAATATATCAAAAATTGTTTCATCATACTTTATTTTGAATAATTCATAATTATGAACAAGTATACTAATCTTTGACTTTTTCACTTGATTGGTACTCTCATAGTTAACTTCGAGTTTATCTCAAATTTTTTTAGCGGTGTCACAAGTCGAGATCTTATTGAACTCGTTTGAGTCAAGTGAGTAGTAAAGGAGATTCATGGGTTTAGCATTTTTTTGTATCTCCCTTATATAGGTTTCAGTCCATTCGACCTCAGGTTTAGGGACAGCAGCCTATTCAACAGTTTTGGTGGGTCTTTTGGGTCCATTTATAATAACCCGCCAAATGTCGTAATCTACGGCTTGAATACAGATTCTCATTCTAGCTTTCCAATAGTTATAGTTTGTTTCATTGAACAAGGGAGGTCTATTGATCGATTGACTACAGATTGGATAGGTCCGATGCTAGTGGTTGCCAAATAAAACTCTTAAACTGTTAAGTCAAAGACAAGAGCCCAAGCTCTGATACCAATTGTTAGATCTAGGTAACCCAAGAAGTGGTGAATTAAGTCTTTAAAAAAATTAATAGCAATTTAAAAACTTTTTAAAATTTTTTTTTAATATTGCAATAAGACAAGATAAGAAAAAATAAAATCAATGCAAGTATTAAAAGATAAATGATAGAGAGATAGAACTAGATACCAGAGATTTATAGTGATTTGACTTTATCCTAACCTACATTCACTTCTCAAGATCTCTTTTGAGCATTTTTACTATTCAGAATGCTTCACAGGCGTATTCCAAGCCTTTACAATCTTCAAGACCTCGATTGAATGATCTGAATATTTACGGGCACATTCACAAGCCTATTTCAGCTTCAAGAAAATCTTATAAAAACAAGTCCATGTTTTCTTCTAATCTCTCTTAAACTCTTCTTTGATAAGATTCACTCACTCACTCAAAGTATAAAGGGTGACTCACCATTGATTACAATAAATGAAGAGTATTAATGATGAATTTTCACTCTCTTTATAGAAATAATTTACAATAAATGAAAAGGTAAAGAGAAATGAGGAACAAAAATTAGAGTTACAGCAATAAATGTGAGCTTAATAATTTTGAGATTGATTTGAGCAATGGAACAGTAAATGCAAGTCTCTAACCTTCTTAAATGCTGAGAAGTAACTCCTTATATATGTTCTCGAGGTATCATGAGCATTGAAGGTAGGTGGGAGTAATAAATGCCAAAAATTCAGCCGTTGAGATTTGTCGCGATTTGAATTTTCGTCACAGGTGTCGACACAAATTGTCTAGAGCAGGGTTCTTCAAGTGGTTGGGTCGACACGAATTTTGTGAGGGGTCGACACAATTTCTGTATTTCACCTTCCAATATTCTGGTGTCAACACATTTGAATCTGGTGTCGACTCGTTTAAAAACTTCAGCATCTAGATGAACAACTTTGTGTCAACTCAACTTTCCTTTGGTGTCGACACGAATTTCTGCAGGAAGCCTTGGTTCTTTTTTGTCGACACATTTGGTCTCTGGGGTCAACACCAACATTCTGTATTCAGGCTCGAGACTTTTGTGTCGACACATTTGAACTTGGGGTCTACACCAAAAATCTGTAGGAGGTCTCGGTTGTTTTGTGTCGACACAACTTCTATTTGTGTCAACCCAAACTTTCGGATACCAAAAGTGAGAATCACCTTTGTGTCGACACAAAAATTGATTTGTGTTGACTCAAATTGAGTTCTGAGAGTGTCGGTTCTTTTGTGTTGACACAAAACTTGTTTGTGTCGACGCTAAAGCTTTGATACCTGAAGATCAACTTGTAAAATAGTTAGGGTGTCAAACTATTTGATCAATGGATGTTGACACACTTGATAAGCGTCAAGTATACTTTGCCTTAAAAGTATTTGACTTAATTTTCAATTAAGATCAACACGAAATATTCTAATTCAAGAATGCTTAAGTGTTTAAACTTTTTTGAGATAAAAGTCATTTCTTTTTTACTAAGATGTCAACTTAATTGTTCAAGACGTGTTAACACTTTTATTTTGAAAATATAAAATATTATCTATTTAAATTCATTTATTCTTAAAAAATAAATTATGAAAATCATCAAAATCAAATTAAAAAATTATTGGGCTAACATTACTTAATATAAGTAGTTATATGTATCACATCATTATTAATTTGGTCAATCAAATGGGGCCTTAGTAGCTCATTTAGACCTTTTGACCATATTTTATAATAATATTTTAAGTTTCGCATGTTTCTTTTTATTGGAGAATTATAGCTAAGATTATGTATGCGGTAAAAATAAAAAAAGAGTTCTTAATTGGTTAGAGGTAGATAAAGAATGAAGCAATATTGCTTGTAGAATTATTATTAGTGGCTGAATAAAAATTAGAGATAATTTGAAATTTGATACTAATAATACTAAGAAGGCTAGTACTAACAATTCCATGAATAATTCGAAATTTAATGAACTATTAATGAGTTTTATACGTAATACGAAAATATTAATCTTAAAGGATAAAATTTAAAAAAAGAGCCCCACATGTCTCTTAGTCCAATCTCGACCCCTTAGTTTGGCATAACAAACTAGTCATTTGAGTTCTTTTTTGTGTTATGTGTTTTTTCTAAAAAATGAGTTTATTTTTTTGCCTTTTTAAAAAAATAATAAATATATTTTCATCCAATTTATACAAACTTAAAATTCATTGTACAAAATGACACTAAAATCTCAACAACAAAAATCTACTCCTTTTCGCCAAAAAACCAAAAAAGACATATTCCAAACAAGCTTAAAAACAAAAAAAAAAACAAACAAACAAACAAATTAGCTTTCCTATTTTGTTAACCTAACTAGTTATAGCCCAAAAAATAATTCAATCCCAAAAAATAAATACTGAGTATTATTAGTAATCTTTATTCTACATTAAAAGTTCAATCTAGTAACCATCTAGCTAATAATAGGGAAAGGAAAGGAAAAAATAGTTGAATGGAAAAATGGTTCTAAGAATAAACCGGAAATTCAAGCACGTCAAAACATACAATAAAATTGGTTGTGTGTACAAGAAAGATAAAAGCATTCAACTAAAAAATCAAATGTTTCACTGCCGATGAACCCTAGAAAAAAAAAGAAGATAAAAATAAATTTTATATGCTACAAGAGAGAAAGGCTGAGTTTAACAAATGCCTAAAGTTAAAATTCAATCAAATCAATCAAAATGGCTACATCTGGGGAGAGAGAGAGAGAGAGAGAGTTTGTTTCCGGTATCAATGGAGGGTGGTTGCAATAGTTCGTGGTACGGAAGAGAGAGAGAGAGAGAGTTTGTTTTCGACATCAATAGAGGGTGGTTGCAATAGTTCGTGGTACGAAAGAGAGAGAGAGAGAGTTTGTTTCGGCATCAATGGAGGGTGGTTGCGATAGTTCATGGTACGAAAGAGAGAGAGAAAGAGTGTGTGTGAGAGTTTTAACTTGTGGCAGAACCAATGCACATTTAGAGAGGGCCGTGCTCCTTCACTTTTTTGTATATATATTATTATTTATAAATAAAATAAAATTATGTATATTCATTCATAAAATTTGTTTAGTGACTTTCTTAAGTATAAAAATATTCTATTATTTTTAAGTTTTTATAAAAATATTTACAACCAAGGGTCTTGAAATAACAATTTTTAAAATATAACCGTTCTAAAAATTTTACTTAGTTATGATTTTTGTTCGATTTTTCTAATTACAGATTTTATTCATTTACAATTCATGAGAAAAGTTTTAATATACAATAGAAAGTCATTTGTTATTAGAATATTATATAAACATTAAGATATTCTTTAAAAACTATAATATTTTAGTTAGTTTGATTAATATATTTTTTACCCAAAATAAATAAATATAAAAGTTTTTGTCTAAATTATCACAAAATTTTGTAAAAATATAAGATTACAAATTTTTATACTTATTAATAATTGTTTAAGTTTTAGCAATATTCTATTTTTATTGATTAGAAAAAATTAAGATTTTAAGTTAAATTAATACCTCTTTTAAATTAAATTTCTGATTCCGCCGCTATTATCAGTATTAATGAAGGGTGGTCATGACAATTCATGGTACGTAGTTGAGATATTGAACAAGAATGCGATATTAGTTTCGATTGAAAATATAATTTTGAGAGAGAGAGATGTTTAATATCAAAAAGAAGCAAAGAAAACCTTTATAATAAGAAGGTAATTATCTCACTTTATAGGAGTTAATACACTTTGAAAGAAAAAACTATTTACCAATATTGAATTTCAATTTAAACAAAATTTAATCATTTATTTTAAAAATATCCCCAAAACATTTTTAAAAAATTGATATATCTTATTATATATATATTAGAGACACATCAAACATGGAGTTAACATCTCCCCCTTGAAGAGGGAAACAAGAAGAGTTAACGATTGGCTGTGCAACACCAGATTCTGAACTGTAATGAACGTTCATCAAGAGTCAAACACAGCCCCCAAAGCTCAAAGCTCTTCAATCATGAATTCTCTTCATTCAAACTTCCACAAAACTGACAAGTAAATATTTATCCCAAAAAAATTATATGTTTTTTTATTTTAATTTATCAAGATTAATGAGAAAGAGTATTTGAAAATATTATTGCTAGTAAAAAATAAAATTGATAGGACAAAAAACTTTTGACTCAAAATGGTTAAGTTGTTTCAGAAATTACATGTTAATCTATCTTAACTTATTGAGAATCATTAAATATATCTTAAAATTGTTGCGCCTTGATATTTTTATATGATCTAACGACTTTCAATACATATTCTTATATGATTTAACGATTTTTAATACATTAAGACAAGAAACATGTAATTTGTCGAACGAAGAATTTTAACTTCCCAAAATCGTTAGGAATCACACGTCTCAAAAATTATTAGAACGAGAATTTAAAAGTGTGATTTTTTTATTTTTTAATTTAAAATAAAAAAATCTCGTTTTGAGAATTCTGAGACTTTTAGTCATTTAGCCTTTTTTTTTTTTAAAATAATTTTATATATTTTAAAAAAATATCATAACTTTTATTATACGTATTCGTTTTTTTTTTTTTATAAAAGTTATATTTTTACAATTTATTTATCAAAATCTATTAAACAACATCTGTATTAAATATAAAATAATATAAAAATATATTTTAAAAATATATAACAATTTCTTTTTTAATTTAAAATTCTTTTGACTTAAAAGCCACTTTAAACCAATTTTTTTGGCATTAAACCAATTTTTTTGGCTTAAAATTACCTCTACAAATTACTAAATAAACTTTTTACTTATTTAACTTAAGATAATCTTAAACAAAAAACCTAACTTAAAACGATGTTACCAAACGGAACCTTAAACAAAGATAAAAGTCCCACGCACACGAAACCCTAATTCTTCTTCTTCTTTCTCTCTCTCTCTCTCTCTACTAGGAGTCTATGTTTCAGAACCCATCATGGTTCTACTAAATCTGAAGCCTGTGAACACCACGTTTCTCTTTCGTGTGTGCACAAAAAATTAAAAAGCGAAAAACTTTTAATGTTGGCTTTGATTTTCTTGAAGAAAAGTGCCATGAAAAGGATTCAGAATCTCTGCCATGACAATGTATGACAGAGAGATCCATTTGACTAAGATTTTTCTTTATTTTTTTAAATTTTTAAAGTTTTTTTTTTTTATCTTTTAGTTATAATTTTTAACTTTATTAGATCTTCTCGATTAGCAAAATAGATAAAAATATATTTTTTTAATCAAAAGTATGATTTTTAATAAAAATAAAAATAATATACAAAGAAATTGGCTTATTAAGACGTATTTTTATCTTTTTCAAACTTTGTTAAAATTTTCATACAACCAAATTATTTTTTCAACTTGTCTTGATATGAAATATCAAAAACATATAATAATTTAATTAAATAATTAGAAAATTTAATAATTATAAAAGTAAGTAATATAAATAAATAAATAAGTTATTATTTCTAACGGGGCAAAGAATACGTGTCTGGCATAAGAATAAAAGATTTATTAAGTTTTTTGAATTTAATAAGAATTTTTTATCTTTTGAAATCTTCTTTTGAAATCTCTTTTTATCTTTTGAAATTTCATAATTTTTTTTATTCCTCTTAACAAGGAAAATAAAAAAAATAACAAGTTTTAGAAGATAAATTTGATTTATTAGTTTATTTTTATTTATTTTTATTTTTGTCAAAAAAATTACTTTTAAAATTTGTAGCAATGGTAAGAATAGAAATAAAATATTGTATTAAGAAACAAAAAAAACCCAATAAATATAAAAATTAACAAAAGCCGAAAGCAAAGTAACTCCAGGGGGGAAAAGTACCCTTTAAAACTTTTTCTGGATAAAAAAATAGATTTAACGTTACAACTACTAACTTATTTTATTAAATAATATTTTAAATAATAGTGGAATAAATTTTAAAATTTTTGCTTATTTTTAATTTTTTGTAATTTTTTACCATTTGACTAAAATTCGTACTTTTTTGAATTGTCTCAATTAAATAATCGAAAAAAATTAATTAATTAGAATACCAAAAATTCAGAAAATTAAAAAAAATTAAGCCAAAATTTTATGAGCAAAATCTTTTTTTTTCATCTTTTTGACATGTCTCGATGAGAAAAATCAAATAATATGACTAAATAATTAAAAAAATTACTAAAAAT
>JAOTRH010450040.1:0-30745 GCA_034768845.1 Heliamphora exappendiculata | reverse complement strand
CAAGAAAATTTGTGTCAACACAAAACAACCGAAGCTGACTGCAGAATTTTGGTGTCGACCCCAAAGCACATTTGTGTAGACACAAAAGTACCGGGGCTTCCTACAGAGATTTAGTGTCGACACCAGAGACAAGTTGAGTCGACACAAAGTTGTTCCTCCGGATGCTGAAATTTTGAACGAGTTGACACCAGATTCATTTGTGTCGACCCCAGAACGTTGGAAAGTAAAGTGCAGAATTTATGTCGACCCATCAGACGATTTGTGTCGATCCAACCACTAGAAGAACCCTGCCCGAGACACTTTCTGTCGACACCAAAGCAATTTGTGTCGACCTTAAAGACAGAAAGTCAAAATACGGCAAATCTCAACGGTTTGATTTTTGCCATTTATTGCCCCACCTACCTCCAACGGTCAAGAAGTTACAAGAACTTATATAAGAAGTGACTTCTCAGCATTTAAGAAGGTTAGAAATTTGCATTCACTGTTCCATTACTCAAATCAATACCATAAATCATCAAGCTCATCTTTATTGCTGTAACTCTTATTCTTGTTTCTCATCTCCCATTACCCTTTCATTTATTGTAAGTCAATCTTGTAAAGAGAGTAAGTGTTCTTCATTTATTATATCTCATTTATTGTAATCAAGGGTGAGTCACCCTTTAGCCTTTAAGCGAATGAGTGAAACTCATCAAAGAAGAGTTCAAGAGATATTAGAAGAAAATATGAGCTTATTTTCATAGGATCTTCTTAAAGCTGTATAAGATTTGTGAATGTGCCCGTAAATATTCAGATAACTCAAGTGAAGACTTGAAGCTTGTAAAGGATTGGAATACGCCTGCGAAATATTCTGAATAGTGAAAATACTTAAGGGAGATCTTGAGGAGTGGATGTAGGTTAGGATAAAGCCGAACTACTATAAATCCCTGGTGTCTGATTCTTTTTCTCTATCCCTCATTTTTTAATATTTTCATTGCTTATATAATTATATATCTTCTTTATTGCTTTATTAAAAGGTTTTAAAAAAAAATTTAATTGTTATTTTTTTAAAGACCCAATTCGCCCCCTCTTGGGTTGCTTATATCTAACAAATTGTTTTGTAGTGTTTTGTCAACAACATCATAGGAGGTGGTGTGGAGGGGGAAAATAATGTAAAACGGAAACAAAAAGTACAAAAAAGGTAAAAAGAAAATTTCAAAGCAGGACTGTCCGGATGAAAATTACAGCATCTGAACAGAAGCAGTCCAGTAAGAGAGCCGTTCGGACGGGAATACCCAGCATTTGGATGAACCATCACCCGAGGGAAAATCGTTTGGACAGAATTGTGTTTTGTCTAGACGAAAATGTCACTGAACCAAAAACGTTGGGTTGGAATAAGTTTCGTCTGAACAAAATCAAGCAGTAGAGTTCAGCTACAACGTTGCAACCTTGGGGCGTGGATTACCATTATAAATAGATAACCTGGGTGAAGTGAATCACTTATTCTAAAATCACAAGAGACGGCTGTGGAGACCAACTACAAGCAAATCTGGAAGGTTCGGAAAGTGACGAAAAGTTGAAGATGGAGGCCCAAAATTCCATTCTTCTTCAACTTTTCATGGCGTCGAGCCGCATGAGTGGGTAAGCTTTTCTCATTCCTAAGGGATGATGAATCATTCATTCTGAAATCACAAGAGGCGACTGCGGAGACCAACTGGAAGCAAATCTGAAAGACTCGAGAAGTGAAGAAAAGTTGAAGACAGTGGCCCGGGATTCCATTCTTCTTCAACTTTTCATGGAGTCGAGCCGCATGGGTAGCTAAGCTTTTCTCATTCCTAAGGGATGATAAATCTCTAGTTCGATATTTTAGGATTAGTTTAAACTCTTTTATTTGTTTTTATTTTGGATTCAATTCCTTGTGTGATTTTGAGACATTAACTTCTGATCAACGAGTTTTTAATTTAAATATTTAGTTTTTATTTTTATTTTTTGTGGTTATAAAGACAAGATCATACAATTGTTATCTTTGCTTCTTGAGATTCAAACGTAAAATATTTTATGCTTCGATAGGACGGGACGTGCTTCGGATGATTCGTGCCAGAATCCTAAATAAAATATGCTAGGTTTGGATTCAAGTTTATCTTTTTGAAAATCTTTATCGGTATTGTAGTCGCGATAGAATTGAGTTGAACTATTTAGAAACAAACTATAGTTTGAATTAAACTAAAACTACTGGCTATGGAGGATTCAAATCCTTAGGAATTTCTCCCCAACTCTAACTCTTATTTCAGATTCATTATTTGTTCAGTTTAATTAGAATTAGTTTACCAATCAAACTCTATTTCTAAAACAAAAATAAGCAATAAAATATTTTAATAAATAGATCATAATCGCATTAAATCAGTGAGGATGATGTTTAGACT
Organism: Heliamphora exappendiculata; assembly: GCA_034768845.1. Lineage (NCBI taxonomy): Eukaryota > Viridiplantae > Streptophyta > Magnoliopsida > Ericales > Sarraceniaceae > Heliamphora > Heliamphora exappendiculata. The sequence goes on along the minus strand of JAOTRH010450040.1, from coordinate 28,346 downwards.
TTTGCCACTATCCTATGGGTTAGTTGTTAAATTAAGGGTTTAAATAATTATTTTTGGTGCAGCACGACAAGAACAAGTATTGACACAAATGTTCTGGTTGAGAACACTAAGTGTCAACCAATTTAGCACTAAGTGTCAACCTAAACGACGAATGGTGTTGACTCATAAGTATATGGTGTCGACTAAATTTTTTTGAAAAACCTTAAATTTAACATCTTTTTAAGTTCTAATTAGAAAATATAACTTAATAAAATAATCAAAATACATTTAAAATCCCCGTAGACTAGCATTTAATTTGAAGCTGACAGCGGCTAAATTAATCTTAAAGTCAACAGCGGCTAAATTAAACCTGAAGCCGACGATGACTAAATTAAACGTAGGCTAAATAAAACTTGAAGCCGACATCGGGTAAATTAAACTTAAAGTCGATAAAGGCTAAATTTAATTTGAAGTTGACAGTGGCTAAATTAAATTAAAAATCGATAGCGGCTAAATTTAACTTAAAGTTTACAGCGACTAAATTTAAATTGAATCCAATAGCAGCTAAATTAAATTTTAAATCAATAGCAGCTAAATTAAACTTAAAGCCGACAACAATTAATTTTAATTCCGACAGCGGCTAAATTTAATTTGAAGCCGACAACGACTACTAAAAAAAAGTTTGATTGTTATTATTATTATTATTATTATTATTATTATTATTATAAAGCATTTAACGGCTTTTGTCGCCGTTGAATTGATTGAAATAAATAATAACAATAATAATTATAATAATAAAAATAAATGTCCTGCTCAAAAGCTTCTTTCTTTTTGAAGAGATTTTGAACTTCAAATAACAGATTTGGATTTAAACTTTTAAAATTTTGTGTTTATTTTTAACAGAATACCAAAAGAACCCTCATTAGAGTAAAATACTTGACTTATAAAAATGCTCCATGAAGGGACCTAGTTTTATTTGAATTATATTTAATAAACGAAAGTATGTTATGATATTTTAAGTGATGACGGTTAAATGTATAAATCACATGTGATAATTAAAACTTGATTATGATAACGATTGTTAACAATAATTGTATGCTTGGTAGTATATGAGAACGATTATTGTGGATTATTTGGAAAAGTTTGAAGGTATTTAGCTCATGATTCGATGCATATACACATCTTTTGTTCATGGTCCCTTTCAGCGTTGACCGCTTGAGCGGGCCTTAACAGTGGCATAAAATTTTTAAAAATCAAGTCAGTGGGGACCGCTTGAGAGGCTCCCAGGTCCGCTCGAGCGGATGGTCGGCGAGCAGATTTTAAGTCGCGGGTTAAAATATTTTCTTATCATTCTTTTCATCCCTCTCTCTCTGGAACAAAAGTTGAGACCTAGGATTGGGTTTGGAGAGTTCTTGGAGCCCTCTTTGCTCCTCTTGAGTTGATCCCTTGCTTCTCTTTTGGTTGAGCACCCATTGGCGTTGAAAGCTTTCTCTTCGCCCATCGGTTGGAGATCTTCATGATTGGAGCTTGCTAGGACTCCATTATTGTGCATTGTGTATCTAAAAGGTAAGATCTATGACTATGCTTAAATATTTATGTGATATGTGTTGTGTATCTGAAAATATATACACGAAAGCATAAAAATAATATTTTTGAAATCCTAACTTTGGGTTTGATGTTAAAACATATTAAACCTTAAATTTGTGGATGGTTTAAGATGATTCAATCTTCTTGTTATTATTGGATATGATTGGAATTGAAAAATAATGGATTAAGATTTTGAATTTGAGCTAAAACTATAAAAATTGGGGCTTTTGGGGTTAAGGGATCCAAAAATTGAAATTAATGAAAATTTTGGACAAAATGGGATTGTATTAACCTATTACATGTATATTTCATGAGTTTATATTATCTGTGAAAATTGAGAGTGTTGGATTGGGAGCTTTTGTGTAAAATCGGTAACTTGTTGCATATGAACCGTATAAAATGTTAACTTTAGGATTTTTGAACCTTTATACTTGAATATATGTGATGGTTGATATTGGAATCGTAATAGTGTGGGGTTTGGCTAGAGGAACCAGGTTGACGGTTGGACTCGTATTAGTGGTTAATGAAAATGATATAATTAAAATACCGTGTGATCAAATTGAATGACTAAGTTTGGACTCGAGTAGCTCCTTAGTGAAAGACTGAAAACTTGCGCAATATAAAATAGGCCCTTCCTTTGGGATAATCCCTGTAAAAGCGTGCTCTTGGGTAACCCACCCATCGATATTTTTGAAAAAAATTGAAAATGTGTGCTCTCTCTGTCGGGCTATAAAATGGTTATTTATCCTTCAGGTATCGCGTGGCCTGATAGTGAAAGCTACGACTGGGTCTATAGGCGTTGTCTGAGTTTGGTACTTAATGAAATCAATAAATAAATCGGGTTGGCAAGCCATAACAGAATGATGTGACTAAACTATGGAACTTGAAAAACATTGGGTTGGTTAGAAAACGATTGGGTGACATGTTGAAACGGTTGGATTCACTACGGTCATAGTACATTGAACTATAGCCTTTACATGAAAACTCGTTTATGTGACGAGAATTTGGTTTAGACTAACGAGATTGGTTTCTAGAGAAAATTATATGTTGCATTTCGCATAGCTATCCTCACGTGTCATACATATATTCATTATTAGTCAATTTTCTACGAGTCTCGGCTCATATTATTTAACAACATTTCAGGTGATAACAAAAAAGAATGTGTTGTACTAAGATGGATGGTCACGAGACCCTTTTTGAGTAATTTGAGAGAATTATATATTCATTGTTAGCATATTTTGAGAAATGAAATTGTAAATGTAATTCTCGTCTTAAATATTTGGATGAATGTATTTTGGAATAGAGTAACTTGTGTTGTAAGGCTCTAAGGCCATAAATTCATAATTTGTATACATATGAGAGCATTTGGCTCGTTTTGTAGGTTGAATCCCTTAGGTTAGAATGAAATATCAAGATCTTAAAAGTTTAATTCCGGGTCTTGGGGTTGAAAGAGGTTACTTCATTATCAAGTTGATGTTTTACTTCATAATCGTACCTATCTAAATATATGTTCAAAGGATGAGGAAAATGAGTGACACTTCAACACTTAGAAAAATTTTCAGGATTTTGGACAGTATGCTCTCGAGTATCTCACCGCTCGAGCGATGGGGAGCCCGTTCGAGCAGACTCCACTAGGTGGTGCATTTTTTGGAATTTGTTTTAAAAAGAAGTTTTTGCTAAATATCTTTGGGATATCCATTAGGGTATAAATTGACTATTTTTGAAAATTGATTACAAAGAAAATCGACTCTTTTTACCCACCTCATTTATGAGAAAATTAAAAGTTTAACTTCTTTTTATAAGGTACTTTCTTCAAAAGTTCTTTTGCGTTGAATTTCTTAAATCGGGTTCTTTTCTTCATTAAGTTGTACGGGTTTATATTGCTACGAAATCGAAGCGTTACACTCCAAATGGTTCTTTAGAAAAACAAAATTGTCCACAGAAGTTCAAAGAAGAATAGAAGTAGAAGAGGTTTTTTTTATTTGCCACCAAAAAGGCAGCGAACAAGAGACCTATGAGGAAAGGCAACATCTTCTCCTTTGAAACGTTAAGAAAATCTGCGAGGCCCCTTTTTTTTTTGCTTTACGATGTACACTCTTATATCAAAACTCTTATCTATCCTTTCTTTTTTTTTTTTTTTTTGCCAGACACTCTCTATTCATGGAGGCATCAAAAGCTACCCACATTTTTTTTAATTCCCACAATTCCACGTTCGTTTCCACAACAGCCCAGCCGTCCCTACAAAAGCCTCTTGTGCATATCAATATATATTAATACTAGCGTCGACCCCTCTATGCATGGAATGGATTAAAATTGACTGAATTAGAGTAATAATGTTATAATATATATTAATTATTTAAATACAATAAGCTTAATTAAAAATATATATTCTTAAAATGCAACCAATCGTGTGTCTCAAAATAAAACCAACAAAATAAATATGAATGTTTTGATTAAATAGCCTATAATATGTATCCAAAAATGAAAATACCATATAATATGTTGTCTCTACACTTCATACCCTAAGCATTAACTGCAAAAATAAAAATTATTAGGGTAAATTACACTGACCTTCCTTAAAGTTTTTGACAAAAACAAAATTACCCCTGTATTTTCTGAAATGTCACTGACCTACCTTGTCAATGAAAAAAAAAACTTCATTTATTTTTTTTAAAAAAGACGTAAATGCCCAAGTTTCTAGCGTTAGAGGCAAAACTTCTAAAATCATTATTTTTGTAAATGATTTTTAAAAAAATTAACTGGACAGACAAATACCGAAACATGGTTTAGATAAAATTTTTGATGTCGAACAATCTAAATTAAAACCCGTACAACCAAAGTTAATTTAGAAGAATACCTTTTTACAGGTCAAATCTTCAACTACGTTTTTTATTCCGAGTTAAAGCTCCTGCCACACCTTCTATGGTATTTTCTTATTCGATTCTTTAATGTAGTGCGTCTTACAATCTATCAAGAACTCATACCGACAGAATTAGAATAACATTAGTCTTGAAAGACAAGTTATGAAACTACTTCAACCTACCCGCATATTAATAAAGCTACAGCAGAAACCTGTGGAGTAGAATACAGGCACCTATCAGCGGTTTTCGCAGTTAAGCAAATGTCACAACGGTATATACAATTATGAAAAACAAGCAACGGTTTCTACAATTTTCATAAAATACTGAATTAATATTCACACCACTAAAGAACTATAATTGCACTCTGACCCATAATGTTAAAACCTTCCTGCATTGAGCTTCTGTAATTAAATGTTTATTATTTCTCTCCACGTTAAGAATCTCGATACCCGCCAATTAAATTTAATTACTGACATTTTAATTTAATTGAGATTTTGAAATTCCTTAAACCATTCTGCATAACTTATTTGATTGTCGGATAATCAAATTCACCTGTAAGGTCTGACCCGGTCAAAATTTATAAGCTTCCTTAAAGAGGTATCGCCAATCCCGATCTCTCGGGACGTGAATTTTATCAATAATTAATATTCACCATATAAATAATATTGTTATCCAACTCATCGAAAATATAGACCCATATAAGATCGAACCCTTTAATGAATCAAAACAACGTGTACTAGCACAAAGAGTCAGAACAATAGACGACGCAATTATCTATTCTTCGTAACCAACACATGTCTACTAAAATTCTGTGTTACAGTCGTACCGATAGTATGCCCATTTTTATTTAAACTGTGAACATAAAACTTTTATTCTGCAAGATCTAAAATCTGATATTTTGGGTGCAAGCCGTACTCTACATAACAGATTAAATACTGTACAGAATATTGGACATCCATGCGTAATATTAAACAAATGATATACATGCACTACTCATAAAGATTCTCATAAAATAAAAAATTAATTTTATTAAAATAAAATTAAATACTAAAAACATAATTTTCAGTATATCAACCCTAACAATCTCCCACTTATACTTGAAATTATATTGCCATACATTTGACATGACTATCAAAAGTTTTAGCTAGTAGGCTCATTGTAAAAGTATCTACATGGTTGTCTCCTGATGTAATCTTGGTCATAGCAACATCACCCCTCTGTACAATTTCTCGTATCAGGTGATACTTACGCACAATGTGCTTTCCTTTCTTGTGGATCCTTGGCTACTTCGAGTTTGCAACCGCTCTGCTGTTATCATAATAAAGTGTAATAGTCGACTGAATTGAAGGGACCACCTCTAGATCCAACATGAAGTTCCTAAGCCAAACGGCCTCCTTGGCTACTTCAGAAGTTGTCACGTACTCGACCTCTCCGGTGGAATCAGCAATGTAGAACTTATTGATACTCCTCCAAATTATAACTCTACCTCCTAAGGTAAACATATATCTTAAGGTAGACTTACGAATATCTTTGTCAGACTGAAAATCTGAGTCTGTGTACTCCAAATGTACTAGACTGTTTACCTGGTAAACCAACAAATAATCCTTTAGTCCTTTTCAGGTACTTGATTATATTTTTTACCTCAGTCCAATGTTTCTACCTTTGGTTAGCTTATATCTGCTAACCATGCCAAAGGCAAAGTAGATGTCGGGTCTAGTACAAAACATAGCGTACATGAGGCTTCTTACTGCCGAAGCATGAGGAACCACCTTCATCTTATCTATCTCATTAGGTGTCTTAGGATACTGATCACTTGGATAGAGTGATTCTATGCCTGAAAGGCAGAAACTCTTTCATGCAATCTTGCATACTAAAACGAGCAAAGATATTATCGATATACTTTGCTTATGATAAGCCCAACACCTTTATTTTTTATCTCACACAAGCTTGAACCCAATGATGTGATTGGCTTCTCTCAAGTCTTCATATTGAACTGTCCAAATAATTATACTTTGACCGTAGATAATGCCCTCACATTGTTTTCAATGAGTAAGATATCGTCTATATAAAGTATTAAGAAGATCGCCACGCTTGCATCAAGCTTCTTGTACGCCATGACTCATCCGAACTCTAATTAAAATTATAAGACTTTATAACTTGATCAAATCGAGTGTTTCAAGACCTTGATGCCTGCCTAAGTCCATAAATAAATCTCTTAAACTTACACAACATGTGTTCCTGAGCCTTTGTAATGAATCCGTCTGGTTATATCTTATAGATACACTCGTCAAGATTTTCGTTAAGAAAAACTATCTTGACATTTATTTTTCAGATTTTGTAATTGAAATGAACAGCAATGGATAAGAGAATCCGGATAGACTTAAGCATGACTACCGGCGAAAAGGTTTTCTAATAACCGATCCCTTCTTTCTAAATAAACCCTTTAGCAATAAGCCAAGTTTTGAAGGTTTTAACATTCCCGTCTGCTTCTCTCTTCCTTTTGTAGATCCGCTTACATCCAATGAATTTTAACCCTTCAGGTGGTTCTAAAAGTTTTTAGACCTGATTGGAATATATAGATTCTATCTCTGAATTCATAGTCAATTGCCAAAGATCTGCATCTTTGTCATGAAGTGCTTCATTATAGTTACAGGGCTCGGTATATGATTCTGTCGGGATCTTATCCAAAAACTCTCTCAAAAATATATACCAATCAGGTTGATGAGCAACCTTCCCACTACGACAGATGCAATCTGTGTCTGTGTACTAGCAGTAACACGCTGTGCCGAATCTGAACCATGTGCATCGGTACATTGTTCTTGATTTACACTTGTCCCGATAATCCTCCCACTATGAGAAGGTAATAGAATATCAGTGGCTTGTGGTTCCTCTTCAGTTCTGCTGTTATTTCTTCTCAGTTTTTTCAGAATAATTTATCTATTGGGCATGTGGTTCATAATATAATTCTCCTCCAAGAATCAAGCATTTGTGCTAAAAATGACCTTCTGATCCTTAAAATTATAAAATAGACCACCCTTCATTCCCTTTGGATACTCCATAAAAAAATAAACTTCTGTCATCGGTTCTTACTTACCCGCGTTCCCTTTCTGTACATGTGTTGGATACCACCAAATTTGAATATGTTTCAAACCTCTTACGCTCGGTCCACAATTATGTGGGAGTATAATGTACTGACATAGAAGGTACCAAGTTTATAATATAAGTCACTGTCTCTATAGCGTGTCCTCAAAACGAATCGGGTAAATTTGAATAACTCATCATGACCTTATCATCTCCATAAGAGTCATATTCCTTCTTTATGCTACACCATTCTGCTGCGAAGTGTCAGATGCAGTCAACTGGGATGTAATTTCATCTTATGATAGGTAATTCTTAAACTCTCCAAAGAGGTATTTTCCACCACGATCGGATCGTAGTGAATTGATACTTCTACCCAGACGCTTCTCTGCCTCCGCCTTGAATTCTTTGAATTTTTCAAAGTATTCAAACTTACGGTGCATCAAATAAATGTATCCATACCTTCAGTAGTCATCAATGAAACTAACGAAGTACTCAAAACCACCTCTAGGCCGGATTGTCATAGAATAACACACTTCAGAATAAACCAGCTTCAACGGTTCTTTAGTTCTATAGCATTTAGCAAAGAAGGCCTTTTGGTCATCTTACCCTCTAAACAAGATACACAGACTAGAAATGCCTCCACTTCCAATGAACTCAAAGATCCGTCTACTACTAGTTTCTTTATCCTTTTTAGATTAATATGACTCAAGCGTAAGTGCCAATGAAACGTTTAGTTTATTAACGAAAGAAACTTTCTCTTATATAGTAATATTGATGTGTTATTCATTTCAGTTAGTTATAGTATAGGAGAGATAGAAATACGACATACAGATCATCCACTAATGTACTACAACAAATAAAATATTTATTTTTTTCTTCACAGCCACAGAGTTCCTAAAATGAACAGAATATTTGTTCTTTATTAAGCTCGAGACTGAAATTAAATTTTTCTAATTGAATATATATAAAGACAATATCTCAATATTAAAATGCTTTTTCCACTAAAACGGATAATGATATCTTCCACTGCAACTACTGTTACTTTTGTATTATTGTCCATATACAAGTAAATCTCCACATTACTAAGTTGTTAAGTTTCTTGAAACCCCTGCAATGAATTACAAATATGCTCAGTGGCTCCAGTAGATAACACCGCTAAACATGTTTTCACAACCTGTGAACAGAAATTGCCTTATTTGTTCAGCTTTCTAAGAAATACTTGACAAACCTTTTTCTAGTGCCTTGTCTGGTTGCAATGAAAACATTTGTTTTTTGAATTTTTTACACCAATTCGTGGCCCACTAACAACCCTAGAAACCATGTCTCCCTGTTTTTGAATATTTTTCTTCTTCATGTCTTTTGGCCAAGAGAAAGAACCTTTTTTTATAAAACAAACACATTTTCTGGTATTAAAAAAATACCATTGGTAGTTAAAATTATATCCAAGTTCCTTTTTCAGTCAACAAAATTTGGTCCCGTAAGTTTGTTTTCTTTGAGTATTGAAGCGAGTGGGTTGAAAGCCATTTTAATCTTGAAATTCACATAATTAAAAAATACCGTTAATTACAACGAGCAATACTTTAAATTTATTTTAATTTACTTTTTTCTACCATTTTAAAATTAATTCGCAAGCAGCCTAGAATCCTGCCTCGATAGGAGGACGTCTACTATCCATCGTTAGTCAAGGCAGGCCAATTCTTTTTAATTTTACTATCAAGGCAACTGACCCTACCAAGTAAAATTAAATAGCTGACATAATTTTGATATAGTATATAATAGCAGTGACTCAGATTGAGATGATACTATTATATACAGATAAGTGTTAACCATCACCTAAATCCAAATCAATCGCTTCACAATGAACCTTTTAGATGGAAATGTGATCCACAATAGTAATTATCCAGAATTATCTCTAACCGAGGTTTGTACTAGCGATACCGCAATTAATCTGTTCGATGGAGAAGAAGGCCTTACTACCAACACGCATGATTTAATTGCATCACCTACAAACAGAGAAAGGAGATCCCGAAAGAATTCGTTTAAATTTTTAAAATATTTTTTAGGGTTATAAAAATTCGTATAATTAAAATAAATTTATTAATTTCAAAAATTACACAATCTGAAAGAATCAAACATCTTTCCGTGTACACGATTCAAAATATTTCGATTTGCCAAATTATTTTTTCATGTTTAAATGCGTAACAAATAAAATTTAATAAATACATAATTTTTTTTTCAGCTTTTCAGCTAAGGTATTGATTGAAGATTTTTATTTATTTTATTTTTCGTTCCACATTTTTTGACAAAATAATAATTTATTTCTATCAATTATTTTTTTATTTAATTATTTCAAAATCTAAAATTAATTTTCACATTTTTTCAAATTATTCTATTTTTAAAAAATCATCTTAAACGAGATATTTTGTAAAAAATAAAATATCTAAAAAAAATTTATTTAATTATAATTAATTAATTAAAAATTTTATTTTTATTTTTTCATTACAAAATATTTTAATTAAAATTAAAATTTTAAATTAATTAAATAAATAAGATAAATAAAACAGATATGCAATTATTCATGTAGTTCATATATATATAAACATAATATGCATATATCTCAATTTTATGATCAAAGTGAAACCCTGAGGCGTTTCAGTCTCATGTTGAAGATAAGCTGTAATATTCTGTATTCGTCTCTGATTCTTATGTTCTGATTGCATCAGTTCCTGATTTTGTGTAATATACTTATATATCGTATCATGATCTTCAAACACATCAGAAATCGTTCAAAGACAGCCCCGACCCAGTCAACCACCGCTGGTCAGCAAACACCACCGCCGTCGCCACCAAGCCGCCACCTTTAGGTGGCTTTTGCCGCTTTGTCCGAGCTCCGTTTTCGATGCTTTTTTTAGTAAACAATAGCTCTCAAAAATTGCCCAAAAAATAGGCTTCGATGGCCGCCGAAACACTAAAAAATGTTGTTGCCCGCAACAACACTGTGCCATCAACTTTTTGATGCCGTTTTGGACTCATTCAAACTCCGTTTTCGTTTTTTTTTTTCAAACACAGCTAACTAAATATACTATATTTTTGTAAAAAAATATGATTCGGAAACAGCCCAAAATAGCTAGAAAATTGCCTGAAAACTGATGCCACCGCCACTAGCGCTGTTGCCCTGTTCTGCCACCCGTTTGGATTTTTTCGATAGTCTTTTTGCGTCCATTTTTAAAAATAATAATAATATAAATATCCATCCACATGATGCTTCAAAGAACGCCTTGAAAACGGTCTGAAAAAGTTCCAAAAAACAGCCCCAAAAGCAGCCGCCATAGTTGCCTAGTTTTTCTTGCACTGTTTGGCTAGTTTTTTTTCCACTTTTTGGACTATTTTTTCGCTGATATTTTCCTGCTTTTTATGCTAAAAAATAGTTTAAAAAATATCGAAAAAGCTCACGAAAAAATGGCCCCGAACCGCCCCAATGGTGCCGTCGATGTGCTATTTTTTATGTACTTTTTTTCATCTTTTCGAAATAGTTTTTAATATTGTTTTAAAACTTTAAAATTGCAAAAAAAAGTTGCGGAAAAATAAGTCAAAATATCGTGAAAAAAATACCATAATCCGTGACTCGTAACTCCCGAAACCACGGGCGATGCCGCCACTATTTTTTGTGTTCTTCGATATATTTAATTTGTTCTTAAATAAGCTAAACAGAAATTTACAAATAAATAACTAGTTATTGCATCGATCCCATGTCCCGAAAACTCACATTCGATCTATCACGATCAACTCCTGTGATTTAAGAAAAATAAAGAATCATCATTCAAAACCATTCAATTAAATATGAAATATATGACGATCATAAAATCGGGATTAAAACGCCTACAAAATCGAATTAGCACAGTTCTAAAACTACCCAACACTAATAACCATAAACAAAAAATAAAACGGCTCTAACACATTGTTGGAGGCAAAACTGTTAAGATTATTATTTTTGCAAATAATTTTTGAAAAAAATTAACTGGATGGACCAACACTGAAACAAACTCCAGATAAAACTTTTGTTGTCAAACGATTAAAATTAAAACTCGCGCAGCCAAACTTAATTTTGAAGAATACCTTTTTACTGGTCAAATCTTCAACTACGTTTTTTATTCCAAGTTGAAATTCATGTCAGACCTTCTACTATATTCTCTTATGCAATTATTGAATGTAGTGTGGACTACAATCTATCAAGAACTCGTACCGACAAAACTTGGACAGCTTTAGTCTTAAAAGACAAGTTATGAAACTAGTTCAGCCTACTCACATATTTATAGAGCTATAGTAGGGACTTGTGGAGTAATTATGAGTAAGACTTCTAGTAGAACACAGACACACTGATCAGCGAATTTAGTAATTAAGTAAACCTCACAACGGTATCTGCAATTATGAAAAACTAGCGGCGATTTTTGTAATTTTCATAAAATACTAAATTACAGTTCACACCACCAAAGTACCATAATTGCCCTATGACCCATAATGTCAAAACCTTCTTGCATTGAACTCGTATTATTAAATATTTATCATTTCTCCCCACGTTAACATTTTTGATACCCGCCAATGAAATTTCATTACTGACAATTTAAATTAATCGACATCTTAAAATTTTTAAAACTATTCTGCTTAACTTATTTGACTGCCGGATAATCAAATTTATCTGTAAGGTTTGGCCCGGTCAAAATAAGCTTCCTTAAGGAAATATCGTCAATCCCGATCTTTCGGGACATGAATTTCATCAATAATTAATATTTACCATATAAATAATATCGCTATCTAACTCACATGGAGTATAGACTCATATAAAATCGTACCCTCTAATGAATCAAAATAACGAATATTAAAAATATGCAAATTAGTAATTATTTCAAGATTAAGAGTATAAAAACTATTCATAATAACCTTGGGATGTGAATTAATTTATATAATCTGTATAAAAATAATTACCCAAATGCGTCCCGTTCAATACACACAAAGTGTACTAGCACAGAGAGTCAGAATAATAGACGGCGCTATTATCTGTTTCCTATAACATAGATAGATCTACTAAAACTCTATATTACAGTCGTACCGATGGTATGTCCATTTTCGTCTAAACTGTGAATATAAAACTTATATTCTGCAAGAACATAAAATCTGATCTTTTGTGTGCAAGTCGTACTCTACACACCAGATTAAATACTATACAGAATATTGGGCATCCACGCATAACATTAAAGAAATGATATACATACACTGCTCATAAAAATTCTCATCAAATAGAAAATTAATTTTATTAAAATTAAATTAAATACTAAAAATATAATTTTCAGTATACCAATCCTAACATCCAGTCCTACCACCATGCTGTTCACCACATCATCCCCTTGTACAACAATTCGATCACCCCTGCTCGATTTTCGAACCTCCATCCCGTGTGTCTCGATGCGTTCAAGGTCCGATTCACCCGGAGCTTCACAATGTCGCCGAGCTCCAACGCTTTGACGCCATCGACGAGCCCTTTCTCGGGCCCAACGATGGATCTGACTAAGTAGCCGATGCCGGTGAAGTAGGTCAGGTTCTCCCCCCCAAGACCGACGTTGAGCGAGGGACTCTTTCTAAAAGAGAAACTCCGACGAGATTAGGAGCTTATACAAGTTTTGAATCGGGACTTGAAGGTCTTGAGAGCTTATAAAGCTAGTGTGGTCGTTGTCGTCTGAGCTGTGATTCAAAGGCCTTAGCTGGTACGCTGTCTCTACTTGACCCTCGGCCTCCTCGCGCTCAAACTCCTGGAAGTGAGAGACAAAAGGGATTTGATTTTTAGTTTTTTGATTTTGAATAGGCACTCATTCTTTGATTTTTATTTTTTAATTTCTCTTACAATTTTAATTTTTTTGATTTTAAATAGGCATTAATTCTTTTACTGTAATTCATGGAGATTTGGTCAAAGAGTGTGGTGGTGGGAAGAGGATGAGGGGAGGAGGAAACAATGCCGATGGGGAGAATAGGAGGAAAAGAGGGAGGGAGGGAGGGGGAGAAGATGAGGAAAAGAGGGAGAAAAGAGGAGAGATGGTTCATCCATGGACCAAGCATCTATTATTATCTAATAATCATATTTGTGGAGTTATATTTTTCTGGTAAAAATGTGATTCAAACGTCTTCATCGCATTCACAGTCACGTAGCGGCAATCTCGCAAAGGGGAGAGCTGTGAGAAACCACTTCCCATCACCTTGATCAGTTGTTTGATAGGGTTAATGAGCATATAGAGCACATGGATCAGAGGTTGACTCAGCAAGATCAAATGGTTGAGGAGCTAAACCTGATGGCTGATGCGCATTTCACTAATTGGGATGCATAATTTGGTATGTTCTCTGGTTATGTGACGGAGCAGCTTAATTATCTTCACATAAAGGTTAATGGGGATGATGATGAATCTGGTGGAGTCACTCATGTTTGAGCATGTTTGTGGGTCTTGTTTTTTACTCCTCGTCATTGTGTTTCAAAAAAGGGAGAGAGATTGGATGGCATTTAGTTACTGGTAGTTATTTTGAATGTAATCACATGCCGGTTTTGGTAACTGTTGAATAATGGAAACGTCGTTCATTTTTGCAAAAAAAAATTGCATAAAAAATGCAATTCTAAGGTCTATACACTACTTAAATAGCGCGAGGGGAAAAAAACAAAGGGTTCAGTTAGTGGAACCTTCTTCTCACCTGCCATTGCAAATATTTGGCTGATCATCGTTTCAATTTTTTTGCGCTGATTTCTGCCATAGACCCATTACTTTTTAGACACCATGAAGAGTTTGTTTTCTTTGATCTTAATGGCTTCACAACGAAGGAGAAGTAAACACAACCCATTGAGAAATTTGAAAGAGAGAAAGAGAGGAGGGGGGTTAAGGGAAAAATAAAAAAAAATAAGACAGAATCGGTTCTTTTTGTTAAGTCACTAACAGAACATTAACAGTTGAATTAATTTGAAATATACAACTAAACCGGGATAAGTGATATTTCAAAATGCAAATTGAGTATTTTTATTTTTGTCAAAAATCTTAAAGAGATCAATGTAATTTACCCAAATTATTACAGTTAATTTATTAATCTGTTCATATAGATGAAAAAAAAGTGACAATGAATCCCCCCGTAAGAAGTTAGTTAATTATTATCATCAAAATCAAGTCGTTGTTCCTAGTCGGAAGGAGTTTCAGTCTTCTTATAATATATGAAAAGAGTGGCAGTGTATAGTTATCGTGATAAGTAAAACTTAAACCCAGTGATGAAATTAAAAAAGAATAACAGAAAAAATGAATAACACCTCAAATTCAGATCCCAAGTAATCCACAATCAACATGAACAAAGGGAGAAAAGGAGGAATAAGAAATTAGAATTAAGAAAAATGAACAACAAAAGAAGAAAATAATAACATAGCAAAAAGAAAATAACATAACAAAACCAAATAAAAAAAACAACACACCTTAAATCCAGATCCAATGTGGATTTGCTATTCTGCCCTCGGGAGGAGGCTACGATGGCATCGACAGTGAAAATTATGGCGGTTGAGGTGGAGGGTTTAGTGGTAGTAGTGAGGGAGGATATGGCTGTGCGGCAGCGGTTGAGTCAGAGGGTTTGGTGGTAGCAGTGGGGGAGGGTATGGCATTTCGGTGATGAAGAATCTGGTGGTAGAGAGTTTGGTGCATATATATAGAGTTTCTATCATATCAGATCTTTTAGGAATTCAAAGCTAAAATTGTGGGATTGGGATTGAGATTTTAGAGGGAGAGATGGGGAATGTGGGAGGCTTTTTTTACCAAATACGCACCTTTTTTAACGTAATTGATGAATTATGAATTTTAAAACTAAATTATCAATCTACGTAAAAGCGTGTTAATTCAAAAAAATATATATTTACTAATCACGTTCGAAGATTAACCTATAAGAAAATGAAAATAGCAACATAAAAACGTGTTTAGCAAACACGCTTTCTGAATTTATACATAAAGCGTGTCTAATAAACACGTTTTCAGTATAAATTTAATAAAAGCGTGTTTATTAAACGCGTTTTCAAGTTTATTAATAAAGCGTATTTAATAAACATGTTTTAAGTTAAAATTCATTTTCAATGGAAGCGTGTTTGCCAAACACGCTTTCAAATTTATTAATAAAGCGCATTTGGTAACATGTTTTATGTAAAAATTTATTTCCAACGAAAGCGTGTTTATCAAATACGCTTTTGGAGTAAACTAGAAAACGTGTTTGGTAAACACTCTTTTAGGCCTGCCTAACACCCTTTTCAACGAAAGCGTGTCTATTCATAGATGAATTGCTTTATAAATTTTAGTTAAGTTTTGTTTTTTCATTCTATTTGACGACAATAATAAAATAATATTTGTAATTAATTTTTAGTTAATTATTTAAATTTTAACTAAATTTTTATTTTAACTAAGTTAAGTTTATTTTATTTTTAAATTTTTGGTTATTTATCAAGTTTTTCACGTTCAATATTTTGGTTGATAAGACAAAGGTCCCACGTGGACTACATTTTGTAAATTTAATATATTTTTGTTTTCTTTTTTTGAATGTTTTATATTTTGATTAAATTAAAATATTTTTATTTTTCTAAATTGTCTCAATGAAATGAAAAAAAAACGTAAAAAAAATTATCAAAAGTATGAACGTGGGGGTTAAAGATAAAAAATAAGCAAAGATGATGAGATAAAGAAATATTTTAAAATTCAACTTATTAGATAAAGAAATATTCTAAATTGTCTCGATGAGATTAATAAAAAAAAGTAAAAGAAATATTTTTCAAAAGTAAAAACAATTCAAAAAAGATAAAAAAAAATTAGCAATTTAAAATTTGACTTATTAGCTACTTTTTGTATTTGTTGAACTCTTTTTAGATTTTGATTTAAAAAATATTTGTTCGAATCGTCTTGACGAGAGAAGTTAATTGTACATTGTTTTAAAAATTTTAATTTAATATTTTTTTAAAAAGAGATTTCTGATAAATGGGGATTCTGAATTTTTTCTTGTTTGTTAAATAGACTTTATGAAAAGCGTTTTCAATTTTATATTTTAAATGTTAAATTTCTCTTGAAAATTTTTAGTTTTCAAAAATTACTGTTCGGATACTTCAGCACGAAAATTTTAAGACTTACATGATAAAATATTGTTCTGTATTATAGAATACAGCCACACATCATATACTTCCATTATCATCTAATATTTCAATATCCGATTGGTAGGTAGCATTCATACTCCAATTATGGTACAATGACGCATCGTGCAGTAAACATTCTTCTTCTCGCTCCTCGCTGTCTGTTCACAAGAGAACCTGTGTAACCGCATTTGTTTGCGATTTACTTTTTTGCGAAAACGATGCAAAGCCTTCTGCAACTGTTAACTCATATCAGTGGGCATGTTCTTCCCTAGTTGTCATGGGATTCGAACACCAGCTGCTCGACAGTCGTGCACTAGGACCTCCGATTGCGTAATTCGATATTGCAACTCGGATCGCATGGTACGTACACTGTTTGTACTATAGCGGAAGTTAGGATCTAAAGAGTATACAAAGTCATGAAAATTTGATGCTTTGTGCAAGAAGCATTGCTTTAAGAGAAACTCATTTGGTAGGATACCATGAAAACCAAAACAAGTATAGATTGCAGTCCAACCAGTAACTAAAATAACTGAAATAACTGAATTTTCGTCTTTAGGGTCGACACAAATAACTTTAGTGTCGACACAAAGTGTCTAGAACAGGATTCTTTAAGTGGTTGGATCGAAACAAATCTTCTGAGGGGTCAACACAAATTCTGCACTTTACCTTCCAACGTTCTGGGGTCGACACAAATGAATCTTTTGCCGACTCGTTTGAAACTTCAGCATCTGGAAGAACCATTTTGTGTCGACTAAACTTTTCTCTGGTGTCGACACTAAATCTCTGCAGGAAGTCTCAGTACTTTTGTGTCGACGCAAATGTGCATTGGGGTCGACACCAAAATTTTGCAGCCAACTTCGGTAGTTTTGTGTCGACACAAATCTTCTTGGGGTCGACACCAAAATTCTGCAGGCGGGCTCGGGACATTTGGGTCTACACAATTTGTCGTGGGGTCGACACCAAAATTCTGCAGGAGGTCTCGGTTGTTTTGTGTCGACACATTTTCTATTTGTGTCGACCCAAACTTTCGGAAACCAAAAGTGATTATCACTTTTGTGTCGACACAAAATATATTTGTGTCGACTCAAAATGAGTCCAAGGCACTTCGGTAATTTTGTGTTGACACAAAACTGGTTTGTGTTGACACTAACTTTTTAGTATCTGAAAATCAACTTGAAAAACAGTTAAAGTATCAAACCATTTGATCAATGGGTGTTGACACGCTTGATAAGTTTCAAGTATACTTTTTCTTAAAAATGTTTGACTTAATTTTTAATTAAGATCAACAAAAAAAATTCTAATTAAAGAAATCATAAGTGTTTGAACACTTTGAGATAAAAGGCATTTCTTTTTTGGCCGAGTGTCAACTTAGATTGTTCAAAATGTGTTAACACTTTTATTTTGAAAATATAAAGTATTATCATTTTAAATACATTTATTCTTAGAAAATAAATTATAAAAATCATCAAAATCAAATTAAAAAGTTATTGGGCTAACAATATCTCATTTTTTGATGATTACAACCATATTACCATTTTTTAGAAAATATTTTAAAATATTTTTCAACAAGAGTTCTCCCCTTATCAATATGCATTAAACATTAAAAACAATTTTATCAGTTAGGCATACAACAGAGTGAAAACATGCAATTTTTATAATGAATTGCCGAACATAATCAAGAAGCATTCTGAGTTTATTATACATTATGCAAAATAGTGAATATGTGCAAAGTAATTCATCCAATTATGTCTAATTTCACATGTAATTCATTCAACACACATTCATAGCCAAAAGAATGAGATGTAATGAACAGATATATAAACATAAGAACAATTCATTCATACTCCATCCAAAAAAAAAATTTGTTCAACCATCCACAGAAATTAAACCATTCAATCCATGTAAACAGATAATTAAAAGTAGTGTATGTTTGAAAGAAAAAAACCATTACAACTTCTTCTTCCAGCAAAAAAAAATGTATGTTAACTCCTTAAATCCCCTTGTCTTCTTTCCTTCCCTTTTTCTTCCCTTTCTTCTCCCCTTTTTTAAACTTCAAAAAGTAGGGCTATTGATCGTCCATGAATTTCTTGAAATCCTTCTTTGCTTTGGCTTTCTCTTTACTTGCAGACGCTCATTTTTTGGCGGCCCGTGATCGTTCGTCTTTGGTTTCACTGGCTACGAGGGCTTCCCAGCGAGCTACCATAGCCAGGTCTACTTCGCGCTTGAGTCTCGCTGCTTTCTCTTCTTTTGTTTTCTTTGGCTTGAACTGATTTTTTCATGCCTCTTTTGGCCATTTCAAGTATTCTTCCATCTTTTGGGAGTTCGCATGCACCGCAGTGACGATGCCTTGATCATACTCCTTGCGCACTTGATGAAGGATGGCCTTGTTGCAATTGACAATTGATGCAATGTTCTCATCCATTGTTTTACAGAGGGCTCTCCCTGCATCAGGGGCATTTTCCACATCTCTGCAAAGGCTCCGGTTGGTCTTATCATGGTGTTTTACTTTCTCAGAGAGAGAAGAGATGGTATGATGTAAATCAAAGAAGCCAGAATCAACTTTGGCTTGGAAGAGATTGATTTTTGAAGACAAGGCATTGATTGAAGATAAAATTTCAGAGTTGTCAACTTGAACAAGAATGGATGATGATGAGGATGCAACAACAGAAACAGGGGTGGATGTGGTGTGAGGATGAGCAGAGTAGGATGGACCAGGAGTGTCAAAGAGTCCAATGTAATCAGGTCTAGCTGGTGATGAGTCAAGATCGATGCGGATGGAGGATACATCACGAGGAGGAGGGGGAGGAGGAGGAGGAGTTTTGATAGGAGATGGGATACCTCTGCAAATGGTGGTCCAAGCACCATCCACACATGCAATTTGCATATGTTTCAGGAATGATTTTTCATACAAATCATGCTTGAAAAAGGCAATGACCTTTTTCTGAGAAAGGTTGACCTTAAAGTGTCGAAACACTTTGGTCAGGTACATCCCGTGTGGCAGAGAAGAGTTTTTCTTCCTATAGGAGTGAAACATATGAGAAATGACAAAAAAACTTAGATTAAGGTTTTTTTTCTCCAGAATATACCACATAATGAATATGTGCATGTAAGAGACATCACCAAATTTTTTCATCTGAGGGAGAAAAATATGATTGACCATGCGGTGAAGGATTCTCTTCTCAGGTTTCAGGATGTTGGCCTCTAAAGGCTTGAAATGGTCAATATCATCATTTTTAAAACTGTTTTTGATGCATTCTTCAAAAGCAAAGCCATCAACCTCGATAGGTTTCTGGCTGTGATAGACGCAAATATCGCAAGGGGGAAGTCCAGAATCTCATTCAGAGTAGAGGGGGACAAGGTGATTTCCGTACCATTAACCCAAATGGTG
Organism: Heliamphora exappendiculata; assembly: GCA_034768845.1. Lineage (NCBI taxonomy): Eukaryota > Viridiplantae > Streptophyta > Magnoliopsida > Ericales > Sarraceniaceae > Heliamphora > Heliamphora exappendiculata. The sequence continues at coordinate 8,275 of JAOTRH010450040.1, read as the reverse complement.
ATGGTAGTGCATGGAATTAGAAAAATGTGCAGGTGAACATAGAAAGATTTCACAAGTGTGGGATAGTGAGATTCTTGGATTTGGAGGAGCCTTTCCCACCCAATGCTAGAGAAAAGAGCCTTAAACCTCATCTCAATCAAGTTAGAATAGGCAAAATCAATAGAACGACCAGGGTAAATTTCTCGATTCACGAAGGAAAAAAAATAAAGTTAACGAGATTTAGGATTTTCGAAGGAGAATACCTCAGAGGAGGCAACGTTTGGGACGAAGGTTGTTGCAGTCGCCGTCGTAGTCGTTTTGGTTGTCTTCTTCCTCCTCGAGGTCCTAGGGCTTGAAGGCGAGCCCTCTTCAGTCTGTTTTGATCCTTTACCCATTATTCTTGGAGGCATTATGATGGATTTGGGGTAAGATTTGAGAAGAAGGAGGGTCGACACAGGGTTTAAGGAGGAGGAGGCGAGAGACGAAGGATTTTGTAAGAGAGAGCGAAAAACGAAATGACGTTTCGTGGACCAACACGTCTTTTATAGACGTAACGATTTGTGTCGACACAAATCTAATTTAGTGTCGACACATTTCGTGTCAAGAGTGGGTATCGAAAAAGGGCGATGGAGTCGACACAATTTCAGTTGGTATCGACACATTTTGGTAATTTTGGTCGACCTAGTTAAGGTTGGTGTCGACACAAATTTATCGAGAGTCAGGAACAACTACGGTGTCGACACTAAATAGAATGGGGGCAACACTTTTGTTCCCAGTGCCACTTCTATACAGTTTTGAGTCGATACTTCACACATTTGTGTCCTACACATTTTCAACTTGTGTCGACACATTTTCACATTCAAGAAAGAACATCAGGTATTTTGAAATGCAACAAAAGAAATGGTTAGTATGACATATAAATTATATATTTGGAGCACATAACATACCAAGTTCTCTTCTAGTAAAGCATATTCTTTCTTCATTTAAAGGTTTTGTGAAAATGTCCGCTAATTGGTAGTTGGTGCCTATAAATTCAAGTTTAATGTTTCTTTTTTGCACACGATCTCTTATAAAATGATATCTAATCTCTATGTGCATGGTTCTTGAGTGTTGTATAGGATTCTTAGATATATTAATTGCACTAGTGTTATCACATTTGAAAGGGATATGATCTAGGTGAAATTCATAATCCTCTAATTATTGTTTCATCCAAAAAACTTGAGCACAACAGCTTCCAACTGCGATATACTCAGCCTCGGCTGTGGGCAAGGCTACTAGTTTTGCTTCTTGCTAAATCAAGAGATTAGTGAGTGTCCTAAAAATTGACAAGTACCACTTATCCTTTTCCTATCTACTTTACATCCGGCAAAATCAGCAACCAAATAGCCAATTAACTTAAAGGCTATTCTTCTAGGATAAAATTATTCTAGGTTTTGTGTTCCTAAGAGATATCTAAAGATGCGCTTAACAGCGGTCACATGTGATTCCTTATGATTAGAATGAAATCTAGCACACATACAAGCACTGAACATGATATTCAGTCTACTAGCAGTTAAATATAAGAGTGATGAAATCATACCTCTATAATGTTTTTCATCAACTGCTTTACCATCTTCATCCTTATCAAGTTTTGTTGTAAGATAAATTGAAGTTCCCATAGGCTTTGCCTTGAGCATGTCAAACCTCTTCAATATGTACCACTTCTCCCATCATGCTCATTTTGAATTCTCCCTGCATACACTTAGCAAAGTCCTTGCAAAGAAATTCGTTACTTGCACAAAAAATCATATTATTTACATAAATTTGTACAACTAGCATGCCACTTCCTTGAGACTTGATAAAAAATGTGATGTCAATTTTTTCTCTAGAAAATTCATTTTCAATGAAGAATTTGCTGAGTCTTTCTTACCAAGCTCTTAGTGCTTACTTTAAACCATAGAGAGTTTTGGTAAGTTTGAAAACATGGTTTGAAAATTTTAGATTTTCAAAGCCAGGAGATTGTTTCACATAAACTTCCTCCGAGATAAAATCATTTGAAAAGGCACTATTGACATCCATTTGATAGAGTTTGAAGTTTTTAAAGCATGCAACAGTAAGCAACATCCTAATGGCTTCAAGCCTAGCCACGTGAGTAAAAATCTCATCAAAATCGATGCATTCTTCTTAATTGTAACATTGGACTACCAATCGAGCTTTGTTCATAAGAACTACACCATTTTCATCCATTTTATTTTCAAAATTCCATTTGTACCAATAATGGAGTGTTCTTGAGGTCTTGGGACTAAAGTCTAAATTTTATTTCTTTCAAATTAGTTTAACCCTTCTTGCATATCTAAGATCCAAAATTTAGCATTTTTCGCTTCCACAAAATATTTTGGTTCTGTCTGGGAAAGGAATGCTAAGTTGCCACAAATATTATGTAGAGAAGAGCGAATTTTGATACCTTGAGATGGATCACCAATGATTTGATCTTTTGGGTGATCATGAGCATACCTCATCTCTTTAGGTAGATCAGGATATTTTGCATTTTCAGAATCTGTAATCTGTTGGACTGTATTTTGTTGTGAATTTGAAGCTTTCTCTTGATTTGCCTCTTTCGTATCTTTGATGAAAATATCTTCAACACATTTTTCTAAATCTAAAAAGTTGTCTTCACAAAAATCATTTGAAGAACATAGGTTAGTTTCATCAAAAACAACATGTATAGATTCTTCAATAATTATGGTCATTTTGTTGAAAACTCTATACCCTTTGCCAGATATAGAATATCATAAAAAATACCTTAATCAAATTTTGCATCGAACGCGCCCAAAAGTTTTTTCTTGTTGTTTAAAACAAAAATTTGCTCTCAAAGACGCGAAAATAGCTGATGTTAGGTTTTCTTCGATTACATAGCTCTTATGGGGTCTTTTTTAGAGAAGCTCTCCTATCATAGCTCTATTTATAATAAAACAAGCTGTGTTGACACTCTCGGCCCAAAAGTATCGTGGTAGATTATTTTCACAGAGTATGGTTCTAGCTATTTCTTTCAATGTCCTATTTTTTCTCTCAACAACTACATTTTGTTGAGGGGTTCGAGGAGCTAAGAAGTTATGGTTAATACCATTTTTATCACAAATTTTTTCAAAATCTTTGTTTTTAAATTCTCTACCATGATCACTTCGGATACTTCTGATTCGAAAACTTTTTTAAGTTTGAACCCTCCGAGACAGTTTTGAAAAAGAGGTAAATGTTTCATCCTTATGAGCTAAGAATAACACCCAAGTGTATCTAGTGAAATCATCAACAATAACAAATGCATATCTCTTACCTCAAAGGCTTAAAGTCCTTAATTGACCAAATAAATCCATGTGCAATAGTTGTAATGGCCTAAAAGTTAAAATCTCATTTTTAGAACGAAAAGAACTTCTAATTTGCTTGCCTTGTTGACATGAATCACACACTTTATCTTTTTCAAATTTGATTTGGGGTAACCCAATCACTAATTTTTTTTTCAAAAGTTTGGAAATCAAGTTCATGTGTGCATGTCCAAGTCTTCTATGCCATAACCAACTATTATCACTTAAGACGGCTAAGCACTTGGTGTCATTCTTAGAAAAATCATTTAGAGTAAATGTATAAATATTTTCATACTTATGACCTTCAAGAATAATTTTGTTATTGGTTGAATCTTCAATAACACACTTAGCATGATCAAACACAACTTTGTAGCCTTTGTCACAAAGTTGTCTTATGCTAAGAAGATTATGTTTCAAACCATCAACAAGCAAAATATTTTCAATAGAAAGAGAAGGAATTTTACCAATACAGCCAGTTCCTATGATTTTTCCTTTGCTAATGTCTCTAAAAATCACAAATTCATCATCTTTTAGATTGAGAGATGCAAATATTGATTTGTCATCTGTCTTGTGTCATGAGCAAGCACTATCGAGGTACCACATCCCTTTCTTGAATGAGGATTTGAGACCTACCTGCAAGTAGAATCAAGTTTTGATTTTTGGTACCCAAATTTTCGTGGGTCCTTCGATGTTAGTTTCTTGAGGGTGTGTTCCTTTAGGAATTCAAGCCTTTTTGACAGAACTATCATGAGATTTTCTGTATGGGCGGTGTGTGAACGTGTTCATGCTCATAACAGTGAAACCAAGTTCCATTTGAATGATTTGGTGCTGCCTTAACAAATATGGTACTCAAGAATTTTTGTTTCTTCTTGGGTTTGTAACCAATTCTAGCTTTATCAAAAACACATTTTTGCATCCCAATAAGTTTATCCAAATTTTTCTTTCCATGAGTAAAGTTATAAGCGATTTTTGTGAGATACTCAACTTTTTCACTTAAAACTTTGTTTTCATCTTTTAAAGTAGAAACATGCTTTAGCAAGACAGATTTTTTATTTTTCAAAATTTAAATTTCAGTTGAGGAGGAAAGAACTAACTTTTTCAAAACAGAATTCTTTGCACCTAATTTTCTCAACTCATCATGCAAATCTTCAAAAGCATTCTGAAATTCTTCTAATGAAAAGGAATCAGTAGTTACCTCATCATCTTCTTTGGTCATAAGGCATATATTGGCAACATTATTTTTTTTATTTTCATCCTCAGAGCTGCTGTCATCGTTTTTTCCCCAAGCTGCAGTAATGGCTTTCTTGAAGTCTTTCACAAATTGCTTCTTGAGCTGAGAACATTCTGCTTTAATGTGTCCAGGCTTTTTGCACTCATAGCAAGTGATTTCTTCTTTCTTGAAATCGTTCTTGAATTTGCTAGAGTCACCTTTGAACTTGGTGGACTCACCTCGGTGTCCTTCATTTTTGAAGAACTTCCTTCCACCATCTTTCTTATTTTAAAGAAACTTTTTGAATTTTCATGTGATGAAAGCCATGTCTTTATTTTCGTCACATGACGAGTCTTCCTCAGATTCTTCTTCAGGAGCTGAGGACTTGAAGGCGATGCCTTTTTTCCTTTTGTTGTCTTTCTCATCATCCATCTTGATGTTCATCTCATTGGACATGATAGAACCAAGAAATTCTTCTAGACCGAGTCTATTCAGGTCTTTGGTTTCTTGTATGGCTGTGTCATTTGCTTCCTAACTCTTTGGCATACACCTCAGAATTTTCCTGACCAATTCTGCATTAGTGTAAAACTTGCCAAGAGATTTTAGTCCATTTATAAAATCAGTGAAGCGAGTAAACATATCATATATAGTTTCCTCATGTTTCATTTTAAATAGATCATAGTTATACACAAGTAGACTGATTTTTGACTCTTTCACTTGATTGGTACCCTCATGGGTAATTTTGAGTTTATTTCATATTTCTTTTGCGGTGTTACATGTAGAGATCCAATTGAACTCATTTGGGTCAAGTGAGCAATATATGAGATTCATAGCTTTAGCCTTCTTTTTTATCTTCTTAATGTAATTTTCAGTCCATTCAACTTCTGGTATATGGACAGCAGCCCCTTCAATAGTTTTCGTAGGTCTTTTGGGTCCATTCATGATAACCCGCCAAAGGTCATAGTCTACGGCTTGAATGTAAATTCTCATTCTAGCCTTTCAATAGTTATAGTTTGTTCCATTGAACAAAGAGAATTTGTTAGTCGATTGACCTTCAGATAGGACAGGTCCAATACTAGTGGTTGCCATATAAAACTGTTAGACTGTTAAGTCAAAAGCAAGAGCCCAAGCTCTGAAAGCAATTGTTGACTAGGCAACCCAAGAGGTGGGTGAATTAGGTCTTTTAAAAAAATAACAATTTAAAAACTTTTTTTCAAAAAATCTTTTATTATAGCAATAAAGCAAGATATGCAATTATATAAGCAATGCAAATATTAAAAGATGAGTGATAGAGAAAAAGAACCGGACACTAGGGATTTATAGTGGTTCAGCTTTATCCAAGCCTACATCCACTCTTTAAGATCTCCCTTAAGTATTTTCACTATTTGAAATAATTTACGGGCGTATTTCAAGTCTTTACAAACTTCAAATCTTCAGTTGAGCTATCTGAATGTTTACTATCTGAATGTTTACGGGCACATTCACAAGACTTATACAGCTTCAAGAAGATCCTATGAAAATAAGCCTCTCTTTTCTTCTAATCTCTCTTGAACTCTTTTTTATTGAGTTTTACTCACTCACTCAAAAGCTAAAGGGTAACTCACCCTTGATTACAATAAATAAAATATAATAAATGAAGAACACTCACTCTCTTTACAAGATTGATTTACAATAAATGAAAGGGTAAAGAGAGATGAGGAACAAGAACAGGAGTTGCAGCAATAAATGTGAACTTGATGATTTCTTATATTAATTTGAGAAATGGAACAATAAATACAAATCTCCAACCTTCTTAAATGCTGAGATGTAACTCCTTATATAAGTTCTTGTGACTTCTTGACCGTTGGAGGTAGGTGGGGGTAATAAATGCCAAAAATCTAACCGTTGAGATCTGCCGTATTTTGAATTTTCGTGTTTAGGGTCGACACAAATAACTTTAGTGTCGATACAAAGTGTCTAGGGCAGGGTTCTTCAAGTGATTGGGTCGACACAAAAATCTTCTGAAGGGTCGACACAAATTCTGTACTTTACCTTCCAACGTTCTGGGGTCGACACAAATGAATCTGATGTCGACTCGTTTGAAACTTCAACATTCGGATGAACCATTTTGTGTCGACTCAACTTATCTCAGGTGTCAACATTAAATCTATGCAAGAAGTCTCGGTACTTTTATGTCGACACAAATGTGCTTTCGGGTCGACACCAAAATTCTGCAGTCAACTTCTGTAGTTTTGTGTCGACACAAATCTTCTCGGTTGTTTTGTGTCGACACATTTTTCATTTGTGTCGACCCAAACTTTCAGAAACTAAAGGTGAGGATCACTTTTGTGTCGACACAAAATATGTTTGTGTCGACTCAAAATGAGTCCAAGGCACTTCGACTCTTTTGTGTTGACACAAAACTGGTGTGTTGACACTAATTTTTTGGTACGAGAAGATCAACTTGAAAAATAGTTAGAGTGTCAAACCATTTGATCAATGGATGTTGACACACTTGATAAGTTTCAAGTATATTTTGCCTTAAAAGTGTTTGACTTAATTTTTAATTAAGATCAACAAAAAAATTCTAATTAAAGAATTCTTAAGTGTTTGAACCTTTGGAAATAAATGTCATTTTTTTTACTATGATGTCAACTTTGATTGTTCAAAATGTGTCAACATTTTCATTTTGAAAATATAAAGTATTATCATTTTAAATACATTTATTCTCAGAAAATAAATTATGAAAATCATCAAAATCAAATTAAAAAGGCCTTGAGCTAACAATGGGAAATAATTTTGCAAAATCTAAAACAAAATATTTAGAATTGAAAGGATTTGGGTAAATTTCTTAGAATACCATGAAAAGGGTGGAATTACCATTTAGGTTGGTGAATCAAGATTTTGGATGGTTAATCAAGATTTAAATTATTTGGAGTAGTTTGAATCAAGATTTCGCAAAGCGCGTGTGAATCATACAATTAAATTAGTTAGATTAGTTTTTTTTGTATTAATGTTTTTATTTTTTATTTTTTATTAAAATAACTATTACATTCTTACTATTCGTTATTAATTTATAGTATTTATAATATTAGCACAAATTTTTTAATTTTTTATAAAATAATTTTTAAATTAAAGATATTATACTTATTTTACTATAAAAACTTAATATTTTTTAAAATTGTATATATATATATATATATATATACATATATACATATATATATATTAAAAGTTACTAACTTTTAAAAAAATCAAATGTTATATCTAAAAAGTTAATTCTTATTTTTTTTAAAAATAATTTTTTAAAGATGACAATGACTTATTAATTTGGTACAACTTAAATGAAGATAAAACCGCGTTGCAAACAATTGCATTACCAGTTGAAAAAGCTCAAGCGTAGTCTATACATTATTTGTAAGGATCCGCTTTTTAGATATGACAATAACAACGATAGTATTGCTGTAGTATAGTCATCCATATAGTTCCGATCACTCAATACTAAAAAATATTAATAATAATAATAAATAAATAATATTTTTTTTAAATAATAATTAATTATGTGATTACAACACAAACTTTAGTATACACCCATACTTAAGAGAATCTTTACAACCAACACAATAAAATAATTAATGAATCTTAATTCTCTACAACACTCAATTCCATTAAAGTAATCAAAAATAATATTATAAATGTATAGGTATATATATATATATATATATATATATATATATATTTAGATAGATATTTATATATAAATATACTA
>JAOTRH010450019.1:0-30749 GCA_034768845.1 Heliamphora exappendiculata | reverse complement strand
TGACCATTTCCAAAAAAATCCCATAATCCCGTCGCCACACCTATTTAAAGAAGAGCTCAAGTTAGTTTAGAAAAAACATGAGTTGTTTTGTAGGAACTACTTGAGGCCATAAAAGATTTTTGAATGTGCCTATGAAGTATTTAATCCTAGTGGATATTTTTAAGGGGAGTCTTGAGGAGTAAACATAGGCTTGGAAGAAGTCGAACCACTATAAATCTTGGTGTCTGGTTCATTTTTTCTCACCATAACCTCTTTAATTTTCTTATACTTTATTACATGCCATATTTGCTTATGAAATTAATGGGTTTTATAAAAGAATTTTAAAATTGTTATTATTATTTTTAAACCCAATTCACCCCCTATTGGGTTACCTAAACTAACAATTGGTATAAGAGCTTAGGCTTTTATTTTTTACTTAATCATCTAAGAGTTTCTATGAAAACCACCACTATTTGACCTATTCAGTCTGAAGATTAATCCACCAACAAACCCCATTGATTTAATGGAACAAATTATAATTATTGAAAGACTAGAATGAGAATCTACATTCAAGAGAAGGCAAGAATGAGAATTTACTTTTAAGTCGTAGACTATGATCTTTGGAGGATTATTATTATTGGACCCAAAAGACCAACCAAGACTGTTGAAGGGGTAACTATCCCTAAACCTGAGTGCAAGTGGACTGAGACTGATAGAAGAGAGATACAAAAAAATGCTATGGTTATGAACCTTTTATATTGCTCTCTTGACCCAAATGAGTTCAATAAAATTTTTACTTTTGACACTGCTAAGGAGATTTGGGATAGACTTAAGGTTACCCATAAGGGAACTAGGCAAGTCAAGGAATCTAAAATAAGCATGCTTGTTCATAATTATGAGATATTTAAGATGAAAAAATTTCTAAAATGTTTACTAGATTTACCGATATCATTAATAGACTAATAACTCTTAACAAAGTTTACTCTAATACAGAGATGGTGAGAAAGATCCTAAGATGCATGCCTAAGAGTTGGGAAGCTGAAGTCACTGCCATCCAAGAAGTAGAGGATCTCACTACTCTAAGCTTGGAGGAGCTTCTTGATTCACTCATGACTCATGAGATGAATATCAAGATGGATGATGAAGATGATAGCAAAAAGAAAAAAGAAATAGCTTTCAAGTTTTCCACTCTTGATGATGAATCTGATAAAGACTCCACAAGTAATAAAAATAAAGATCTAGCCCTCATTACAAGAATGTTCAAAAGGTTTCTTAGAAGTAAGAAACAAGAAAGAAGGAGATTCTTCAAAAAATATGAGAACAAAGGAGAGCCCAACAAGTTCAAGGGTGAGTCAAACAGATTCAAGAATGATCACAAAAAAGATAAGATCATTTTTTTTGAATGCAAGAAGCTGGACATATGAAGGCTGAATGCCCCCAACTCAAAAAGTACGTCAAGAAGGGATTCAAGAAGGCAATTTTTGTTGCATGAGGCGAGAGTGAAGATAGCAGCTCCGAGGATAAAGGGGTAAAAAATAAAGTTGTTAATCTTTACCTCATGGCCAAAGAAGATAATGAGGTTACCAATGACTCTTTTTCTTTATAAGAACTTAAAGCTGCACTTGAAAATTTGTATGATGAATTAAGAAAAATGGGTGTTAATAATACCATTCTTAAAAAGTTGGTTCTTTCTTCATATTGTGAAATTAAAACTTTAAAAGAAGAAAAATGTTTGCTGTCAAACCAAGTTTTGTCCTTGAAAAATAAAAACTACGTTTTAAATGAAAAGGTTGAAGATCTTACTAGAATTGTGCATAGATTTACTCTTGGTAAATAAAACTTGGACAAACTTCTTAGAATGCAAAAGTGTATTTTCGACAAAGTTGAAATTTCATACCAACCAGAGAGAAAGAAAAGTTTTTTAGCAACATTTTTGTTAAAGTATTCTCAAGTTATTCAAATACTACTTGATTTCATTGTTATGAGTTTGGACACATTGTTACCCATTATTCACATAGAAAATCACATACTTTGACTGTAATAAGGGTTTGGGTTCCAAAGGTAACATATCCACATAGAACTAACACCAAAGAATCCAAAAAAATTTGGATACTAAAAATTAAAACTTATTTTTTTTTTACAGGTGTGTCTCAAGTCCTCACTCTAAGAAGGAATGTGGTATCTCGATAGTACTTGTTCAAGACACATGACATGAGATAAGTCAATGTTTGTATCCCTCAAGACTAAAGATGTGAATTTATGACATTTGGTGACAATAATAAGAAAAAAAATCATAGGAATTGGTTGTATTGGTAAAATTTCTTTCCCTTCTATTGAAAATATTTTACTTATTGATGATTTTAAACATAACTTTTTTAACATAAGTCAATTTTGTGACAAAGGCCACAAGGTTGTCTTTGATCATGCTAAGCGTGTTACTGAAACTCAATTGATAACAAATTTATTTTTGAGAGTCATAGGCATGGAAATGCTTACACTTTAAATCTAAATGACCTTTCCAAAATTGACACGAAGTGCCGAGTTGCCTTGAGTGATAATAGTCTGTTGTGGTATATAAGACTTTGGCATGCTCACAAGAGCTTGATTTTAATACTTTTGAAAATAGAATTGGTGATTAGTTTACCTCAAATTAAATTTGAAAATGACAAAATTTGCAATACATATCAACAAGGCAAACAAGTTAGAAGTTCTTTTCAATTCCAAATGGTGATTTCAACTTCTAGGCCCTTACAACTATTGCACATGGACTTATTTGGTCCAACAATGACTCTTAGTCTTGGAGGAAAGAGATATATCTTTATTATTATTGATGATTTCTCTAGTACAATTGGGTGCTTTTCTTAGCTCAAAGGATGAAACCTTTGTCTCTTTTGCAAAACTATCTCGAAGAATTTAAAATGAAAAAGTTTTTAAATCACAAGTATCTGAAGCGATCATAGTAGAGAATTTGAAAATAAAAATTTTTAAAAAATTTGTGATGAAAGTGGTATAGACTATAACTTCTTTGTTCCTAGAATCTCTCAACAAAATGGTGTTGTTGAGAGAAAGAATAGAGCTGTGGAAGAAATGACTAGAACCATGCTCTATGAAAATAATATACTAAGATACTTTTGGGCTAAGGCTCTTAACACAACTTGTTGTATCATGAACAGAGCCATGATTTGAACTTCTCTTAAGAAAATTCCATATAAGCTATGGAATGAAAAAAAACCTAATTCAGTTATTTTCGTATCTTTGGGGGCAAATATTTTATTTTGAATAACAACAAATAACATTTGAGCAAGTTTGATGCTAAATCTGATGAATGTATTTTCTTAGGATATTCTATATCTAATAAATCTCATAGAGTTTTCAACAAAAAGACCCTAGTTGTTGAAGAATCTATTCATGTTATATTTGATTAAGCTAATCTCGGTTCTTCCAAGGAATTTTGTGAAGATAACTTGGTTGACATAGAAAAAAGTGTTGAAGACATCTTCATCAAAGACTAAGAAGAGCCAAACCATGAGAAAATTATAAATGCATAGCAAAAGGAAGTCCAACAGGCTACTGGTACTTCAAATCAAGGAAATCCATATTTACCTAAGGAATGGAGGTATGCGCATAGTCATCTAAAAGACTTAATCATTAGTGACTCATCTCAAGGTGTCAAAACTAGATACTCTCTACATAATATTTGTGGTAAACATAGCATTCCTTTTCCAGATTGAACCAAAACATTTTGAGGAAGCTAAAAATGATAAATTTTGGATCTTGGCTATGCGAGAAGAGCTAAATCAATTTGAAAGAAATAAGATTTGGACTTTAGTCCCAAGACTAAGGAACACTCTATTATTGGTACAAAATAAATTTTTAAAAATAAAATGGATGAGAATGAAGTAGTTCTTAGGAACAAAGATCGATTGGTAGTCCAATGTTACAATCAAGAATAAGGCATCGATTTTGATAAAACTTTTGCTCTCGTGGCTAGACTTGAAGCCCCTAGGATATTGCTTCCTTTTGCATACTTTAAAAATTTCAAACTTTATCAAATGGTTGTCAGAAATGCCTTTTTAAATGGTTTTATTTTGGAGAAAGTTTTTGTGAAACGACTTCCTCACTTTGAAAATCTTGATTTTTCAAATCATGTTTACAAACTCACCATGGCTCTTTATGGTTTGAAACAAGCACCAAGAGCTTGGTATAAATGGCTGAGCAAATTCTTGATTGAAAATGAGTTTTTAATAGGACAACTCGATACTACTCTTTTTATTAAGTCTCAAGAAAAAAATATACTTGTTGTCAAAATATATGTAGATGATATTATCTTTGGATCAACTAATGAATCTCTTTGCACGGACTTTGCTAAGTGCATACAGAGAGAATTTGAAATCAGCATGGCAGGCAAGCTTAACTACTTTCATAGACTTCAAATCAAACAATCACAAAAAGAAATCTTCATTAATCAATCTAAGGATACAAGAGATTTATTGAAAAGATTTGATATGCAAACTACAAAACTAATGGGAACTCAAATGTACCATTCAACAAAGCTTGACAATGATAAAAAAATGGTAAAGCAATAGAACAAAAGAGATATATATGCATGATTGGATCTATACTTTATTTAACTACATGTAGACCTAACATCATGTTTATTGTATGCATGTGTGTTAGATATCAAGCTAATCCTAAAGAATCATATGTGATTGTTGTTAATTGCATCTTTAAATACTTCATAGGTACACAAAACTTAAGATTATTCTATCCTAGATGAATAACCTTTGAGTTATTTGACTATTTTGATGCAGATTTTTCTGGTTGTAAAATTGATAAAAAGAGTACAAGTGGAATATGTCAATTCCTAGGACACTCTTTAATATCATGATTTAGCAAGAAACAGAACATAGTAGCCTTATCTACAGTTGAGGCTGAGTACATTACAACTGGAAGCTATTGTGTACAGGTTCTTTGAATGAAACAACAATTAGAAGACTGTGGTGTAAGTTTAGATCATGCTACTATTAAATGTGATAACACTAATGCCATTAATATATTCAAAAATCTTATACAACACTCTAAAACAAAGCATATTAAGATAAGACATCATTTTATTAGAGATCATGTTAAAAAGGTAACATAAAACTCGAATTTGTAGGCATAAACCACCAACTTGTTGATATATTCACCGAAAATTTAAATGAAAAAAGATTAATTTATATAAGAAGAGAACTTTGTATGTTATGTGCTCCAATTTGATGCTTAAATGTCATACTAGCAATGCATGTTCAATGTTTATTCAATACTTTCCATGCTTTATTTTGTTGTGTGAAAGGTGTGGGCACAATGATAAAAGGTGTTGACACATGTGTGAAAGTGTTGACTCAAATCTATATAGTATCGACATATTTTGATAAAAGTGTTAACCCCAGCTATGTAGTGTTGACATGACTCGAATCCTTGCTCTCGGTAAAATTTGTGTCGACTCGCTTAAAAGGAGTGTTAACTTGATAAACTAAAAGTGTCGACACCATGTTAAAACGTGTTGACACAATTTTTATCTTTGGACACCCCCAATGTCGCCTGAAAAGTGTCAACTCAAATGGAATTAAGCTAAACCCAATTCATAAAGTTTATATATATGCAGTTTTCCCCCCTCTTTCTCATTTGTGCTCAAAAATTGTTCATCATTTAAACAACCGTTCATCTCCTCCATCTTTGTTTCCCTCTGAGAACCCTAGAGTCAACTCACCTTTCCCATCTATCTTTGTCTCTTCCTCTCCTTCCCTCTCTCTCACCATCCATGCCACCGAGAACCATGGGTAAGGGAAGAAAATGCCATTTTAATGGTGTTAGGGTTGGTATACTGAAAATCATGTTTTTAGTACTTAATTTTAATAAAATTAATTTTTTAATTTAATGAGAATCTTAATGAGTAATGTATGCAATATTATTTTTTTAATGTTATGCATAGATATCTTTTATTTCGTACAGTATTTAATTTGGTGTGTAGAGTACGGCTTGCACACAGAAGATTAAATTTTAAGTTCTTGTAGAAATATAAATTTTATGTTCACAGTTTAAATGGAAATAGATATACCATCGGTACGACTGTAGCACAGAGTTTTAGTAGACCTGTCTTGATTACGGAAAACATATAATAGCATCGTCTATTGAATGGGAGACATTGGGATAATTAATTTTATACTGACTATATAAATTAATTCGCACACTAAGGTTATTATGATAGTGCTTATACTTTTAATCCTGAAATAATTATTAATTTGCGTATATTTAATATTCGTTGTTTTGATTCATTAGAGGGTGCGATCTTATATGGGTCTATATTCTCGGTGAGTTGGATAGCGATTTTATTTATATGGTAAATTTTAATTATTGACGAAATTCACGTCTCGAATGATTGGGGTTAACGATACTCCTTTAAGTAATCTTATAAGTTTTGATCGGGCCAAACTTTTTTGGTGGATTTGATTATTCGGCGGTTAAATAAGTTAAGTGAAAAGGCTTAAAGAATTTAAAGATGCCGATTAAATTAAATTGTCAGCAATTAAATTTAATTGGTAGGTACCAAGAATCTTAATGCGGGAAGATGAGTTAAGCATTTAATAATAGGAGCTTAATGCAAGAAGGTCTTGAGATTATGGCTTAGAGTATAATTATAGTTTTTTAGTAGTGTGAACTTTAATTTAATATTTTATAGAAATAGCAAAAATTGCTGTAAAATTTTCATAATTACAGCTACCACTGAGAGGTTTTGTGAGACCCTGAACCTTTTCTTTTAGGTTGTTTATATATCTTATGTGTGTTTTTTTGTATATGAATAGCATCAATGCATGAGTTATGCTTGAGAGTTGTAGAGCATCATGTATAAATGTGTTATACGCTTTCTAGAGTTTGGTAGAGGTTTGTTTGAACCTTAAAAACCTATTTTTACCTAAAAAAGCGTCAAAAACACTCTGCTCAGCAGTTCGATTGACTGAAGGATGTGGCTCAGTCGACTGAACAAAAAATTTTAGGTTCGGTCGACTGAACTCAGGAGTTCGATCGACTGAACAGTACCTTTTTGGCATTTCTATAAATATCCCAAGGGCTGGGATATTTTCATTTTCTCTTTCTTCACAGCTAATAAACCCCTTTTCTCTTTATTCTCTCTAGCTTTGAGGGCCCGGGACTTGGTTTTGTGTTTGATCCTTTGTGGATCCTTGCTATTGGGGCAAAGGGTTTCGTATCCATTTAGTCAGATTCTCATTCTGACGCCATTAAGTTTTGGGATGTCGAGTTCTTGACTCTCCGAGGTAGGATTCTAGACCCTACTACTGTATAAGGGTGATATATGTAATTATATGTGTTTTTATCAGGTAAAAAATGCATCAAATTTATTTTCATGTGTAAACCTTAATTTTTGGATAAAAGTGGATTTTTATGCCTTTTCTTGGTTGTATACATATTTCGGGTACGTGGTATCTATAATTTTCAAAAGAAGGTTTGAAAATATGGTGTTTTGAGAAAATGGTGAAAAACGTCTTTTTGGAGGTTTGAAGCTAACCCGTGGGGTTGAGTCTCACCCTTTAAATATTTTGTTGAAAATGGTTTAGATCTCCATTTTGATGGATTGGATCTCTTTTATACATGTGTTGTATAAACTATTTTGTGAGTTTTCGTAGTTAAGCTACGATTTGGTTTTAAATGTTTTCCATAGATGTACCGTGACAGTGGGTTTGGTTGAGTTGGGCTTCCATTACTACTCGGTGTAAGTCCGAAAATATGCGTAGCGTAGGTGCTCTGTACCTTCGGGTTAGTCCCCATAAATTGAGTGTGTGTGGGTACTTTGTACCCATGGGCTCAGGTCCTGTAAATTAAGTAGTAGGTGCTCTGTACCTTTGGTTATTTCTCGTAAATTGAGCAGTTCGGGTACCTTCGTTAATGGCGTTGTTGTTGTAACTCCGTATAGAGCTTGTCATTACTAAGCCTGTGGGTCTAGGGTAATGGACGAGAGTCTATAGTTGTCATCTTTATCGATGTGGCAGAGTCGGTACATAAGATTACATTTGATCTTTTCTTCTCGGCCGTGTGGTCTGGGTGGAGCTTACTGTTTATTTACAGCTTTCCCTTAACTTTGGCAGGATATATGTTAGGATGATATGCATAGTTTGATGGATGAAAAATGTGAGGTTTTATGAGATAAAATTTTTTCGAGACTCGTGTTAGTTTGATGGAAAAGTTATGATTTTTGAGAGAAAAACCCTTTTTGGCTCCTGTGGTTGAGCACGTGTTTGTGTAATTGCATAGCATGCTTTACAGTTTTATTGTCTATGTTCTATTGGGCTTCGGCTCACGGTGTGAAATTTTGCTGTAAACCTTTTCAGGTGAGCATGAGGAGTTGACCTAGATTCTTGTGGTGGCGGAAGACTAGTTGCAGTTTTCTGTTTTGGACATGTACTTATACATGTGGCGCCTGTTTCAAAATGCTGATTTTGTATGCCTTGAGACGATATACTTATTCATGTATGAGATTTCATATTTACGGTTTATGAGAGGTTAATTGTGGGGATTTTCATCCAAATGATGTATATTTTTGAGTTGATGGTTTTCTAACTACAAATCTTATTTTCTTAAACGGTAATTTTAATGGACTTTCGCGTGACCCTGGTGTTTGGGGTGTGACAGGTTTGCTTAATTGCAGAAATCGCTGGATACGTATCTGGGTTACACTAGAAGTTTTTGTCGTAATTACTCTACAGGTTGTTATTGTAGCCCTATAAATATACAGGTACGCTGAACTAAATTCATAATTTTTCTTCAAGATAAAAGCTGTTCAGGTTCTGCCGGTACGAGTTTTCGATAGATTGTAGCTCACACTATATTTGAGAATCGCATAAAAGAGTACAATAGAAGGTCAGACGGGAGCTTGAACTCGAAATCAAAATCGTAATTGAAGGATTGACCAGTAAAATGTATTCTTCTAAATTAACTGAGGTTGTACGAGTTTTTATTTTGATCGTTCGACGTCAAAAGTTTTATCTGGAGCCCGTTTCGGCGTTTGTTCGTCCAGTTAATTTTTATCGAATATCGTTTACAAAAGTAGTAATTTTGGTAGTTTTGCCTCCAACAATTGGTATCAGAGCCGTTTTATTAATTTTTTACGATTTATAGGGGCCGGGTAGTTTTAAAACTATACTAACTTTATTTTACAAGCGTTCTAAATCTCGATTTTATGATTATCTATTTATTCATGTATGATTGAATAGGTTGGATGATAATTTAATCTTTTTTAATCACGAGGGTTGATCGTGATAGATTAAGTTTTTTCTAGATCGAATGTGAGCCTACACGACATAGGTATCGATGTAATAGCAGTTTCTGTTTTAAATATCTGTTTAAAATATTTTAAGAATATGTTGAATATCCAAAAACATGAAGAACAGGAGGCGGCACTGATAGTGGTTTTGGGAGTTACGGGCCACGAATCGCGATGGTTTTTTCATGATTTTTTGACTTATTTTCCAGTAGATTTTTCTACAATTTTTAGGCTTAAAAACAAAATTAAAAACTATCCTGAAAACACACAAAAAGCTGCATTAAAAAATAGCTCGTTGGCGACACCACTGGCAGCGGTTTGGGGCCATTTCTCGATAGATTTTATGATATTTTCGAGACTAATTTTTAACAGGTTTTTAGGCATAAAATAGTTGTAAAATACCACTGGAAAAATAGTCTAAAAAGTGGAAAAAAAATAGCGCCAAACAGTGCATAAAAACTAAGCGGCGACGATGGCAAACTGGCGGCGCAGGGGCAACAGCTTTCGGGGCTATTTATGGGGTTTTATGGGACTGTTTTCGAGGCATTTTTTGAAGAAAAAGGTGATTGGATATTTGAACTATTTTTGCAAAAAAAATGGGAGCAAAACACCACCAGAAAAACCCTAAATGGGCGGCGGAACAAGGCGGCAGTGCTGGTTTGCAGCGGCGGCAGTTTCAGGTAGTTTTTCGGGCAACTTTTCGAGTAGTTTTCAGACTAATTTTTGGACAAAAGTTACTACTTTTTGAGAGCTATTTTTCTTATAAAAAGCGTCTAAAATGAAGTAACGAGGTAGCGGAAAAAGATGCCTGAAGCGGGCAACTAGGGATGGCACTGGTGGTAGCTGGTGGCCGGCGATGGCTTGGCAGGTTTGGGGCTGTTTTGATCACGACGTTCTGATATGTCTTGATCCTCGTGTGATATATTTGTATATCACAGAGTATCAGAGAAATTTGATGCAATCAAGATAAAAGAAATTGATTCGAACAAAGATTATTACAATTTATCTTCAATAGGAGACTAAAATGATTCAGTATTTTACTTTAATCATAAAATCGAGATATATACATATTTTGCATATATATTCATATTATCTGCGTTGATGTTGTATATTTTTTTTATTTATCATGTTAATTTAATTAATTCAAAAAATTTAATTTTTATTAAAACATTTTGTAATGAAAAATAAAATAAAATTTTTTTATTTAAAGTTTTTTAATTAAATAAATTTTTTTAGATATTTTATTTTTTTAGAAAATATCACGTTTAAGATGATTTTTTATAAAATCGAATATCTTGAAAAAATATTAAAATTAATTTTTAATTTTTAATTAATTAAATAAAAAATGTTTAATCTAAATAAATTATTATTTTTGAAAAAATATGGAACAAAAAATAAAATAAATAATTATCTTTAATTACTACCTTAGCTAAAAAGTTAAAGAAAAAATTGTGAATTTATAAATTTTATTTTTTATGCATTAAAATACAAAAGGATGGTTTGGTAAACTGAAATCTTTGAAATCTTGTACACAAAAAGATGTTTGATTCTTTCAGATCGTATGGTTTCGAAATTAATAAATTAATTTTAATTAAATAAATTTTTATAACCCTAAAAATATTTTAAAAATCTAAGTGGGAGAGAAAATTTATTTACAGATAAATTCTGCGGTCTCTATCACCAGTTTGTAGGCGATGTAATTAAATCTTGCATGTTGGCAGTAAGGCCTTCCTTCCCATCGGACAGATTAATTGCGGTATTGTTACTACAAACCTCCTTTATGAATAATTCTGGATAATTGTTACTGTGGATTATTTTTCTATCTAAAGGGTTTCATTGCGAAGGAATTGATTTAGGATTAGGTGATGGTTAACACTTAGTTATATATAATAGTATCCTATCTATCTGACTCACTGCTATTATCTACTGGACCAAAACTAAGTCAGTTATTTAATTTTACTTGGCAGTGTCAGTTGCTTAGATAGTAAAATTAATAGGAGTTGGCCTGTCTGGACAAACGATTGATAGTAGACGACCTCCCATCGAGGTATGCTATTTACAAGGTACCAGGTTGCTGGCGAATTTCTTTTAAAAGAGTAGAGGGAACTAAATTAAAATAAATTTAAAATTTTACTCGTCATAATTAACGGTATTTTTTAATTATAAAATTATTAGGATTAAAAGGGCTTTCAACTCACTTACTTCAATACTCAAAGAAAGCAAACTTATGGGATCGAACTATGTTGACTAAAAATGAAACTTGGACATTGTATTAACTACTGAGGAATACAAGTTTATATTAACTGAGATATGTCCATCGATACCTGATGTAGGGGCGACCGAACAAAAAATCTAGGCCCATCAGAAGTGGCAGAAAGTTGATCAGATGGCTCGCTGTTACATTTTGGCTTCAATGTCAAATATTTTGCAGCATCAGTATCAGTCTATGCTCAGTGCCTATGACATGATTATGAACCTCAAAGAAATATTTGGGGATCAAAATTGTGCTGCTAGGCAGGTGGTCATGAAGTCTCTAATGAATGTAAGCATGGCTAAAGGCACTTCAATTATGGATCATATTCTGAAGATGATCAGTCTTCTGAATGAACTGGAGATCCTTGGAGCTGAAATTGACAGGGAAACCCAGATCGACATCATACTCTAATTATTGCTTAAAAGTTTTAAGCAGTTCTACCTGAACTATACCATGAATAAGATCAGCTTTTTCCTGGCAAAACTTCTTAAGGAACTTCAAGAAGCCGAGGGTGTTTTTAGGAAGTCGGGTTCTGTGTATGTAGCAGAGAAAGGTTCTTCCTCTAACCCGAAAGGCAAGAAAAAGAGAAAAGCTCAGACACAGGGAGGCACAACCCCAAAAGCAGTTTATGGACCAAAAGTTGGTGTGAAGAAACCAAGAGACAACTGCTATCACTATAACAAGTTTGCGCATTAAAAATAGCAGTGTCTAATTTTTCTCAGTAAGTAGAATAAACTGTGTAATTTCTATTTACTAGTGGTTGAAATATATTTTGCGGTGTTATCAACCGGAACCTTATGTGTAGATACGGGAGCCATTAATCATGTCTGTAATTTTTTACAGAGGTTTCAAAAAATCAAACAGCTCAATGATAGAAAAATATACCTATATATAGGCAATAATACAAGGGTGGTAGTAGTTGCAGTAGGATATGTCACTCCCAGTTTTAGTAGAGATATGATGCTACTTTTAAAAGATTATCTTTATATATTTTCGATTAGAAGAAATTTAATTTCAGTTTCGAGTTTAATAAAAGAAAAATATTTTGTTTATTTTGTTGACTCTATGGTTCTGAAGAAAAATAAATATTTTATTTATTGTGGTACATTAGTGGATGATCTGTATATTGTATCTCTTATCTCTCCTACACTGCAACTAACTGAATTGAATAACACATCTAATTTACCATATAAAATAAAGTTTCCTTCTTTAATGAACCAAACATTTCTTTGGAACTTACGCTTGGGTCATATTTGTCACGCCCCAAAATCCAAGGTCACGTGAAAATTCACCAAACACCAGTTTTATGAAAATAAGTTTTCATACATTTAAATTCACCTGTTGAAATCACATGATAACCCAATATGAATCTCTCATAAACAGTAAACATACAATTTCAACATGCATACAGTATATCGCCTTATGCCGTACAAAAAATTGCCTTCAGAAATAGGCATACCAAAAAGAAAAACTACAACAGTCTTTCATCATCCGTCAGCACGGGCATCACTAGATCTACACAAGATCATCAACCACGTCATCACCTGAAAAAGGTTTTGTACAAAAAATCCCACCCGCCAGCCAAAACCCAATAGAAACAAATGATAAAACTATAAAGTAGGATATGCAATCATATAGTGGGAGCTAACTTAACCACAAACAAAACCGAAAGATTTTTCATCCAAAAACCCTCAAGTTTTCCCATCAAACCAACATGAGCCTCCCAAATCGGTTTCATTAACATGAAACCCTGTTTTCATTCTTAAAACTATGTATTGCAAATAATGCAAATAACCAACCAAAGTTAAGGAAAAAAAGTAATCAAAATATTATTTCCTCACGGAATATACCATCGTGGAAAAGAAGAAGAATATGATCCTATGTACCGACTCCATCACAAGGGGACAGAGGTAACAACTATAGACTACTATCCATTACCCTAGACCCCAGCCGTTCAAGACTCGCTAGGTAATGACAAGTTCTATACGAAGCACCACGATGTAAATACTGACTTTACGGGAGACAACCCGAGGGATAAAAGCACCCAACCGACCTTCTTTATGAGAATTACCCTGAAGGATAACAAAGGTACCTACTCTGCACATGATTTTGGACTTTCGCCGAGGGCAACTCGTGCCAAATACCCGTCATCTCGGTATATCTAGATAATCTTCTAAAAATCGAACTGTAGCTCAACTACGAAAATATTTCACAAATATACATTATACATGTATATACAGATCCATCCATCAACATAGAGATCAACAAAATATTTTTAAAATATTTTTTTCCGTTTTGAACAAAACGTTTCAAAACCTGAAACTCAACCCCAAAGGCGAGCGTGAATAGTATAATGTACTAAACCTTTGAAAATCATACATCCACATGTCATAAACTGTACTAAACCAAGAAAAGCAAAAAAATATGCTTTTTACTCGAAAAAAAGATTTAAACACAAATATGACATTTGATGCATTTTCTACCGATGAAAAATTATACAATTACATATAACACCCTAATACAGCAGTAGGGTCTATAATCCTACACCGGCGAATCGAAACTTAAAGCCTCAAAATCCAAACCACATCGGAACAGGAATCTGATCGGTCGAACACGAAGCTAGCAGCGTGAATAGTAAGGATCCACAAGCTGATCGTCGAAAACTATGCTCAAGCAACTCAAATATGTAGAGAGAATGCAAAGGAAAAGAAGAAACAAGCTTTTTCCAAACGTTCCAACCCACTGGAATACTTATAGGCTCGGCAAAAAGGCAGTTCAGTTGACTGAAGAGGCCACTTTAGTCGACTGAAGCTCCTCGAAAATTGCACCACCACCCAGGTCAGTCGACTAAACCCTTCGGTCCAGTCGATTTAACTCAAGAAAAACAGTCAAGTCGACCGAACATACCAGTCTAGTTGACCGAACCCCAGAGCCACAGCCTAGTATTTTGGTCTCGATTTTTCAGTTCTAAGGCCAACCAAACAAGCCTAAACAATGTTTGAGAAAGCCTAAAACATATCTACATGTTGTTCTACAACTCTAAAATATAAACTATGCATCGATGATATATAATATGAAGAAAAGCACATCATCATTTATATATATCAAAAATAAAACGGTACATGGTCTCACAATATTAATCTAAAAAGGATAAATAGATTGGTAGTAGATGGACCTTTGAGTTCATTAGAAGTGGAGGCACTTCCAGTCTGTGAATTCTGTTTAGAGAATAAGATGACCAAGAGACCCTTTTTGGCCAAATGCTATAGACCTAAAGAATCGTTGGAGCTGGTTCACTCTAATATGTGTGGTCCTATAATAATTTGGGTTAGAGGTGGTTTTGAATACTTTGTCAATTTCATTGATGACTACTCAATGTATGGATACATTTACCTGATGCACCGTAGGTCTGAATGTTTTAAGAAATTCAAAGAATTCAATGTGAAGGCGGAGAAGCGTCTAGGTAAAAGTATCAAATCACTACAAACTGATCGTGGTGGAGAGTACCTCTCTGGAGAGTTTAAGGATTACCTGTCATCAGAAGGGATTATATCCCAATTGACTGCACCTGGCACTCTGCAGCAGAATGGTGTAGCAGAAAGAATGAATATGACTCTTGTAGAGATGGTAAGGTCCATGATGAGATAGCGTCTTACATTCTAAACTTGGTACCTTCTAAGTCAGTAACTTCTACTCCCATAGAATTGTGAACCAAGCGTAAGTCTAGTCTAAAACACATTCCGATTTGGGGGTATCCAGTACATATGCTTAAAGAAAACGTAGGTAAGTTAGAACCGAGGACAGAAGTCTATTTCTTTGTAGGATATCCTAAGAGAACGAATGGTGGTCTATTTTATAATCCTAAGAATCAGAAGGTCGTTGTTAGCACCAATGCCCGATTCTTGAAAGAGAATTATATTATGAACCACATGTCCAAAAGTAATATTATTTTAGAAAAGCTGAGAGAAAATACCAGTAGAACAGAAGACGAACCATAAGTCACTGATATCCCTTTATCTCGTCGTAGTGGGAGAATTATCGGGACAGGTGCAAATCATGAACATGATACTGATGTACATGGCTCAAATTCTACACAGCATGTTACTGCTAGTACACATATACGGTAGTTCCTTGTCATAGTGAGAGGGTTGTTCATTAACCTGATCGATATATGTTCTTAGAAAAGTCTTTTGACAAGATTCTGGTAGAACTGGATACCAAATTCTATAACTAAAATAAAGAACTTTAGGACAAAGATGCAGATCTTTAGCAAAAGGCTATGAATTCTGAGATAGAATTTATGTATTCCAATCAGGTTTAGGAACTTATAGAACTACCCGAAGGGATAAAATCTATTGGAAGCAAATGGATCCACAAGAGAAAGAGTGGAGCAGACAGGAAGGTTAAAACATTCAAAGCTAGACTTGTTTCTAAAGGGTTCACTCAGAAAAGAATGGATCGATTATGAGAAAACCTTTTTGCCAGTAGCCATACTTAAGTCTATCCGGATTCTTTTATCCATTGCTGCTCATTTAGATTACAAAATTTAGCAAATTAATATCAAGACAGCTTTTTTTAACGAAAGTCATGAGAAGTGTATCTATATGGTACAACCAAGCAGATTCATTGCGAGGGGCCAGGAGCACATGTTGTGCAAGCTTAAGAGATCTATTTATGGACTTAAGAAGGCATCGAGATTTTGGAATACTAAATTTGATCAAGCCATAAAGTCTTATGATTTTGATCAGAGTTCAAATGAGTCTTGTGTATACAAGAAGTGTGATGGAATCGTGATGGAAGCGTGATAATTTTCCTAGTACTTTATGTAAACGATATCTTGCTCATAAAAATTGATGTACGGGCATTATCTATGGTTAAAGTATAGTTATCTCAGAAGTTTAATATGAAAAATTTAGAAAAAGCCAGTCACATCCTTAGGATCAAGCTTGTGTGAGATCGAAAACAAAGGATCTTGGTTTTACCACAAGAATTCCCGTAAGGCTACCTCAGGATATGTATTTATCTTAGAAGGTGGAGCTATAAGTTGGAGGAGTATGAAGCAGTACTACATTGCTGATTTCACCATGAAGGCCGACGGCGTGGCAACTTCTGAAGCAGCTAAGGGGGCCATTTAGCTTAGGAACTTCCTATTGGATCTAGACGTGGCCTCTTCAGTTCTATTCGCTATTTCACTTTACTATGATAATAGCATAGCGGTTGCAAACTTGAAGGAACCAATAGTCCACAAGAAAGAAAAGTACATTGAGCGTAAGTATAACCTGATACGAGAAATTATACAGAGAGATGATATTGTTGTGACCAAGATGGCATCAGGAGATAACCTTGCAGATTCTTTTACAAAGAGCTTACCGGCTAACACTTTTGATAGTCATGTAGAGGGCATGGGAATAAGATGTATGGCAGCATGATTTTGAGTATAAGTGGGAGATTGTTATGGTTGGTATATTGAAAACTATGTTTTTAATATTTAATTTTAATAAAATTATTTTTTTTTATTTTATGAGAATCTTAATGAGCAATGTATGCAATATCATTTCTTTAATGTTATACATAGATGTCATTTATTATGTACAGTACTTAATCTGGTGTGTAGAGTACGATTTGCACACAGAAGAACAGATTTTTAGTTCTTGCAGAATATAAGTTTTATGTTCACAGTTTAGATAGAAATGGACATACCATTGGTACGACTGTAGTACAGAGTTTTAGTAGGCCTGTCTTGGTTATGAGGAACAGATAATAGTGTCGTCAATTGTTTCGACTCTCTATACTAGTATACTTTGTGCGTATTGAACATGACACATTGGGATAATTAATTTTATATTGACTATATAAATTAATTCACACGCCAAGGTTATTATGAATAGTACTTCTGCTCTTAATTCTGAAATAATTATTGATATTCGTATATTTAATAATCGTTGTTTTGATTCATTAGAGGGTGCGATCTTATATGGGTTTATATTTTTGGTGAGTTGGATAACGGTATTATTTATATGGTGAATATTAATTATTAACAGAATCCACATCTTGAATGATATGGATTGACGATACCCCTTTAAAGAAACTTATAAGTTTTGACCGGGCCAAACACTACAGGTAAATTTGATTATCTAGCAGTCAAATAAGTCAAGCGGACGGATTTAAGGAATTTAAAGATGCTGATTAAATTAAATTGTTAGTAATTAAATTTAATTGGCAGGTATCGAGAATTTTAACGTGGAGAGATGAGTTAAGTATTTAATAATAGGAGCTCAATGCAAGAAGATCTTGAGATTTTGGCTTAGAGTGCAATTATAGTTCTTTAGTGGTGTGAATTGTAATTTAGTATTTTATAAAAATTACAGAAATTGCTACAAGGTTTTCATATTCACAAATACCGTTGAGAGGTTTGCTTAGTTGCAAAAATCGCTAGATACGTATTTGGATTACATTAGAAGTTTTCGTCATAATTACTCCATAGGTCCCTACTGTAACCTTATAAATATGCAGGTAGACTGAACCAAATTCATAACTTGTCTTCAAGACTAAAGCTATCCTGGTTCTGCCGGTATGAGTTCTCGATAGATTCTAGCCCACACTACATTCGGGAATCACATAAGAGAATACCGTAAAAGGTTTGACGGGAGCTTCAACTCGAAATTAAAATTGTAGTTGAAGAATCGAACAGTAAAATGTATTCTTCTAAATTAATTGAGGTTGCACGGGTTTTTATTTTGATCGTTCGACATCAACAGTTTTATCTAGAGCCCATTTTGGCATTTGTCCGTCAAGTTAATTTTTATCGAAAATCTTTTACAAAAATAATGATCTTGACAGTTTTGCTTCTAACAGAAGGACCGTCTAACCCTAGGGCTACGAAGAAGAAAAAATTGAAGAAAGACAAGGATGGACCATCAACCGTCACTCCAATTGACTCATCCTTGAAGTTTCAGTTCACAAAATGCAAGAATTTATTCTTCTAGTCCTTCGCAAACTGAAAGGTAATTCCTGGTAGTTCTATAGATTTTTGATTTTTTGACTTAATCAAAATGAACTTCTCCAAATGGTTCACCAACCGTGGTTAGATGAATTTTCTATAAATCCATTGACTTCCAGTACTCTACACTTGTTAAACTCTTTTATGCCCACACCAAAGTCACTGACACTCATAACAACACCGTTACCACTTGGGTGAATGATATGGATATCATATTAACCCCTAAAATTCTGAATGAGATTCTTGGATTTCCTGAAGGTCGACTATTTGTTCTCTGCAACAAAAAGAAAAGAACCATTGGAGGGTTCTCCTTTCACGATGTAGTGAAATAAATTTTCGAGCTTGAGGTTATTGATCCTACCAAACCTGTTGAGGGTAACTCTCTAAAATTCGAAATGAGAATTCTTCATCATTTCACGAATCATATCTTTCTACTTTAGTCTGGTAAGTTCGGTGATATCACAATTATACATCTCCTTATCATGTGGTGTATTCTTGAAGGAAAAGTGCTTGACCTTGGTCATCTGTTTATTTTGGCCATGCTGCAATCCTACTCTAAGTCTAATTCTTCTCTCCCACATGCTATGTATTTAACTCTTGTGTTTTGTCATTTTGGTGTTGCTTTGTCCACTCAAAAGGGAGTCTCATTTTCCAAACATGATTTGTATGGTCAATTCATCTTGAAACACATGCAAATTTCGAGAGTTCATAGATATTGGATCACTCGACATGGTAAACTTTCCTCTCCCTCTCTTGCTCAACCTTCATCTAGTTGAACTCATCTTTCTCCCTCCTCTGGTCATACCATTTCTCCTATCCCCTTTGATGCTGGTTCCCCCATTCCCCATCATCCCAGATCAAAGATCCCTGGTCCCTCTTCCTCCTCTGTTCCTCCTGCTATTGTTAGCTCCTTTTTTGTTCCTCTAGTTGATCCCTTTTCCCGAGAGTTTGCTAATCTTGTCACTCTCGTCAAGGGGCTGACCAATTCTCTAGTGCCCCTTTGAAAGAAGGTTGATGCGGATCTTTATGACATAAGTTGTAAAGTATCCTCCATTTCTAATTTTGTGACCAATCTTGAGAAAACCAACCAAATTCTGTAAACAGATGTAGAGCAAGCCTGTGATGCTGGCAGATCCGTCAGCAAGAAGATAGAGAAAAGTGTTAATGCCATTGTTCAGGCCAACCTTGACATTCTTGAGCAAGTCAGGAAGGAATATGATGAAGGAGTAGTTATGGCTGTTTAGCAGAACTCTAGGAAGGTGGAAGAACATCTGACATGGTTCAAGGAAGCCAAAGAGGAGAAAACAACCAGACTGAGAAGGGAAGCAGACCTTTCTTTAGCTACCAACTTTGTAGCCATGACAGAACATGAAAAGAAGGATAAAAGAGCAGCCTCCTCGAAAGAAAAGGCCTATGAAAGGAAGAAGGAACAAAAAGAGAAGAAAGCCTTCAAGAAGAAGATAGATGATCTTTGATGGAGTCTTTTTGATGATTTCAAAAGGGGAGAGAGAGAAGATCAAGATGTGGTGGAGCTTTTGTGTTTTGAAGCTTTTGTGTTTTTGTTGTGAAAGGGAATATATAATCATAACAATATGTTTTTCTGATTTTGTATGTTTGTGGATGAAAGCATTAAGTTTCTGTTTATGATTGTTGGTTGTTTTGATACACTTTTGTGATGCTTTTGTATATCTATCATTTATAAATGCAAATTTTCAAATTTACATTAATTCTTATATAGTTGCTTTGAAATTTCTATTGAGTTATCAACTACTGAAAGTATACCATCTGTGTGATTAATGCTTGGACTTGGAAGAGCGTTGTTCAGATTGCATAATGCTTGATATTTTGCATATGTCAAATGCTGTGTGTATATTTATTGTTCAAATTACTATTGGACAATTGATCACTTTGTTTGATACACAACTTTTAATAAATTCAAATTGCTTCTTTTGAAGCTTAGATATTATATTGGTATTGAAATGCCATATTGCTATGATTACTTAATTTGTTTAAGGTATTGAGATAAGGGAGAACCCTTATTCAAAATCTTTTAAAATATTTTTTTAGAAAATGTTCTAATCATAAAAAAAGGGAGATTGTTAGCCCAAGAGCTTTTTAGTTAGATTTTGATGATCCTTATAATTTATTTTCTTAATTAAATTGATTTAAAAAGATTATATTTAATTATTTTCAAAAAAGTAAGTATTGACACTTCATAACAAATGAGTCGACACCTTATGCCATTTGTGCTAACACTTTGCATCAAATGGGTTGACACTCAGTGTTCTTGTAAATAACGTTTTGTATTAACACCAAATGATAATTTGGTCTACATCTTAATGCAAAGTATGCTTGAAATTCTCAAGTGTGTCAACACAAAGGCAATTTAGGGTCGGCACCTTAACTCTTTGCTTAAGATGTTTTAGGAACTCAGAATAAGTTGATACCAAATGATTTTGGGTCGATACCTTCAGTATTGGACCAGGATTCATTTTGAGTCGACATCAAATGATCCTTCGGGTTCCAAACTTTGAATTTTATGGGTCGGCGCCAAATTCACATGAGTCGACACCGAAGCACCCTCCAGGAAACAAAATGAGTCAACACTAAAGAGAAATGGGTCAATACCAGAGCTACAAGTTATTTTCCGATTCCAAGTCAAAAAGACTCGACACTAAAGCTTTTTGAGTCAACACAATTGTTCCTTTTGGAAAAAAGAGTTTTGGGATGACAAAATAAAAGTAAGTCAACACCAAAACAACCGAGACTATTTGAGATTTTATGAGTTAACACCAAACAAAGATGAGTTGACTCTAAACTTCCTAAGGCTGACTATAACTTTATGACTCAACACCACAATGATTTTGAGACAACACCAAAGTTCAAGTAGTTGTTCTGACAAATTGGGTTGACACCAAAGAGATATGAGTCGACACCAAAGTCTCACTTAGAAATCTGATGAAATGCACTAGGTCGATACCAAATGATTCATAAGTCGATACCATTGTGTGGATGCGTAAAAGTAAAAATTAGGTCAACACCAACGAAGAATTGAGTCGACATAATCACTTAAAGAACCAATCACTAGATATTTTGTGTCCACACCTAGAAAGATTTCAAATCTCGAGTTGGTTTCAACGGATTGATTTTAGAACATTAACTGCCTCCACCAACCCACCAACGATCATTTACTTCAGATGGCTATATAAGGAGTTAATTTTCAGAGTTTCAAATCCTTAGACACTGTTCTATTGCTTGAATAAAAAAGTTCAAGATCTTCAAAAAAGTATTTATTACTAATTTACTTCTCTAGCCGATTTTTACTATTTCTTGTTGATTTATTTTCAATTATTGGTAAAGAGAGTGAGTTACTGAATCTTTGATTATCTCATTTATTGTAATAGAGAGTGAGTCACCATTGATCCTTTAAGGGAGTAAGTGATCCTCTTTAAAGAAGTGCTCAAGTTAGTTTAGAGAAAATATGGGTTATTTTGTAGGAACTACTTGAGGCTATATAAGGCTTTTGAATGTGCCTGTGAAGCATTTAATCCTAGTGGATATTATGAAGGGGAGTCTTGAAGAGTGAACGCAGACTTGGAAGAAGACGAACCACTATAAATCTTGGTGTTTAGTTTATTTTCTTTCTCCTTAACCTCTTTAATCTCCTTATTATTTTATTACTTGCCATATTTGCTTGTGAAATTAAAGGGTTTTATAAAGGATTTCTAAAATTGTTATTATTGTTTTTAAATCCAATTCATCCCCTTCTTGGGTTGCTTGAACTAACAATGAGTTTAAAGGGATGTTTGATTCTTCCGATGTCGGTCCTTTAGGTGCTGGTCCTTCTGTTCATCCCCCTCCCCGTTGGGTTTGCTAGAGACGATTCTGATAGAGAGATCCCCCTCTTTTTTTTTTATGTGTAACGTTATTCATTCCACAGTTTAGATACATTCAATCTTTTGAGTTTGCGTGCCCAATTTTTGTTTGATGATGGGCCAGGGTGCCCGCAACTTCAAGATACACTTAGGCCTTCGAGCCTTTCTCTTATTTTATTTATGAAAATATGATTTTTGCCTTTATTTTTTTGAGAAAAACTTGCTCTTATTATTTTAACCTGTCTTAGTTGTACAATGCATGAAACAAGTTTCGAGTCACAGGTTAAACTTTGTATAAAATTTTTACACTTATTCTTATCAAAATGAATAATTTGTCCGAATGTAACAAAGTTAAACAAACGAAAGGATTTTTGAAATGAGCAAAGAAAAACAAAAGGGTAGAAAAAGTACATGAAAAGGTACATCAGCAACCTTTTAAGGTTGCGGGTGCAAGGTTTAGAGGCGGTCATCAAAAATTACACTTGCAAAGGACTCGATCGCATATAAGGGAAGCTTCCTTCCTGAATGACAATTGCGGTCGTGATGTCAGAAGTTATGGTCGTGACATACGAATGTTGCGATTGTAAGAATCTCAAGTGATTCCCAGCCTTCTGATGTCCAGCCTCCTCATGCTTTATAAAAGGTAGACTAGAGCCCTTCACTCTCTGTCCCTTTCATCATTATGGTCTCCTTCCATAGTTCTAACATCGCATGGATAGATGAGTTCTCGTCCATTGAGTGCTTCAACTTTGCGTCGTTCGCCATCAACTCCCTATTCTCTCTTAGGGTCGTCAAAATCAACGAGCAACTGGTGAGGGCCGCTACACAGCAATGGGATCATAGGCCCTGTTTTTCGCTTTGGCCTCAAAGACTTATGCCCCACTATAGAGGAGTTTTCTTCCATCCTGGACCTTGCACTGATGAAGTTTGTTGTAGTGCCAACTTCTTTTCTCTCTTAACGACAGCAGACAATGCAGCTTTGTAGTTTGTCGAAGAAGGAGGTTTCGCTCATGACATCCAATGACTGTCTTGACATCCCTCGGATTATTGACAGGTTTCGTCCCACTGGCAATCTTGGCGATCTTGACTTTCAGTTGCAGCGCCAATATGCCTTGTGCTTCTACCTTCTTGCTCACTATCTCCTTATCTCTTCCGACCGCCAAGTTAGTTCCCTGTTAGTCGACATTGCTAGCCAGATGTGGTTGGGAAAAGAATTCGTTCCGGTGGTACTTGCAGAGACCTTGATCGGCCTGGATGCCATTCACTGGGGTGTGGTTACTACTTTCGCTGGCAGTCCTCTTGTTCTTCAGGTAAAATTTAAATCTCTCATTTTCTATTCTTCATCCCTTTTGCCGATGGTTTTTTGACGTCTTTCACCATCCATTTATAGGTTCAAGGCACACTAATGGCTGAACACACATTATCACAGACACACAACCTTTCAACAATCCTCTCTCATCAAAGGAACCTCCCACTTGCCTCTTTTACGAGTCTTCTGCAACCACCTCATTCTCTCCCCTGCCCTCTATCATGTTTGAGGCAAACTACCAAAATTATTTGGATACAATTTTTCGAAAAAAATTACTGGACGGGCAATTGTCGAAATAGGTTCCAGATTAAAAAATTTTGATGTCGAACGATCAAAATAAAACTCGTACTCCCAAAATTAGATTCAGGATTATACATTTTGAAATCTAGTAGATTGATTTCGATTACTGCAACAGCCACGAATGCGAATCCTTCGAGTTGAAACCCTGATCAAGCCTTTTATTGTATTCCTAATGCGAGTCACGAATGTAGAGTGCGTTACGATCCTTCGTGAACTTAAACCTGCTAAACTAATCACAATAGGAAATACATGGAAACCCTAGTCTTGAATGACAACTTATGATTTATGTTTTGCATAACTGCATATATATAGGGATACAATAGAGACCTTTGGAGTAAATATGACTTGAGCTTCTAATGTAATTATGAAAACCCACCTGTCCCTGAGGTAATATCATAAAAACATAAATTAAAATTTATGCCACTAAAAAATGGTAATTGCGCTCCCAGCTATATTCTCAAAACCGATTAGTCGACCTTCTGTTATTAAATGCTTAACTCATCTCCCTACGTTAAGATTTTCAATACTCACCAATTAAATTTAATTACTGATAATTTAATTTAATCCGCTTCTTAAAATTTCTTAAACCCTTCCGTTTAATTTTTTTGCCAGCCGGATAATTAAATCCACCTACAGGATTTGGCCCAGTAAAAACTTATAAACTTCTTTAAGGGGGTATCATCAATTCCGTCAATAATTAATATTCAATATATAATTAATACCGCTATCCAACTCACCGGAACTATTGACCCATAAAAGATTGCGCCATCTAATGAATAAAAATAACAAATATTAAATATACGCAAATAATAATTATTTTGTAATTAAGAGTATAGGCACTCATAATAAACTTGGTGTGCGAATTAATTTATATAGTCAGTATAAAATTAATTACCCCAATGTGGTCATGTTCAATACACACAAAGTGTACTAACACAGAGAGTCGGAACAATAAGCAACACTATTATCTGTTCCCTAAAATTAAGACAGGGCTACTAAAACTCTATACTACAATAATACCGATGGTTTGTCCAATTCTATCTAAACTGTGAATAAAAACTTATATTCTGCAAGAACCACATATAATTTTCTTTTTTGTGTGCAAGCCGTACTCTACACACCATAACAAATATAATACAAAATAAAGGACAACCATGCATAATATTAAAGAAATAATATTGCATTTATTGTTCATTAAGATTCTCATAAAATGAAAAAATAATTTTATTAAAAATAAAACTAAATACTAAAATTAAATAAAATTCATGATTTTTAGTTTACGATTCTGACATGTTAGACCTTCCATTTACCTCTTGCACGAGTCTTTGTCGATCCACTCATCCTCTCTCCGACCCTCCGTTGGGGCTCCTACTTGCCTCTTTCACGAGTCCTTGACGATCAATTCATTCAGCTTAGGCCTTTATCAGGGATCCCACTCGCCTATTCCACGAGTCTTTGACGATCAATTTATCCACTTCTCGGGCCTCTGTTGGGACCCTTCATTGCTCCCTCAAGTGGGTTAGTTTCACCTTCCAACTCACTCCTCGCAGGTGCACTCATGTTGATTTGCAGGTCATGAGTACCTAAAACTCTTGCTTGCTCATATTTTGTCGTGCACCTTGATGTCTTCCGAGGTCGCTCTTTTGACTCCCAACCATTTTCTTCTACCCTTTCATTCAGTTCAGGTTCGGGCTCCAAGTGACCATCATCATATTCTTCGTCCATCTCATAGCCCTTGTTTTCCATTTTTGCAGAACAGATTATGCGCTCGTGCTCGCTCCATTGCTCTCTCACTATCTCTTTTTGTTGATTTTTCTCGATTTTTACCTCTTTTTTCTCCTTTTTTCAATTTTATCCTATTATTTTTTCATATATCTCTCCTTTTACTGATTTCTCTCGATTGTTACCTCTTTTTTCTCTTTTTTCCACTTTATCTTTTTATGTTTTTGCATATATATCCTTTTATTGATTTCTCTCAATTTTTACCTCTTCTCTCTTTTCTTAAAGATTTGACTGATGGAGAAGGTAAATCTTTTGCAAAAACTGGCCATAGATAGGTACAATCCTGCTGCCTTTGTCCATCGTCCTTACTACCCGATATGCACTACG
Source organism: Heliamphora exappendiculata (assembly GCA_034768845.1). NCBI lineage: Eukaryota > Viridiplantae > Streptophyta > Magnoliopsida > Ericales > Sarraceniaceae > Heliamphora > Heliamphora exappendiculata. The sequence continues at coordinate 4,604 of JAOTRH010450019.1, read as the reverse complement.
GAGGTGGTTTGAAGACAGTATCTTTCCTCCTTGATAGGGATATACATCACTTGGTAGTGCTCTTGGTGACGGATCTATTACGACCCATTTTCATATATGACATCCATGACCAACCAGTGAGTCAAAATTCACTAAAAGACTCTTTCTTTCTTTATTTTCCATTCCATATTCTAGATCTTGTCGACTGAGATTTTTCTCTTTTAAACAAACTCATTCAAGTCATTACAGTTTTGAAACAAAAATAACTTACTCATTAAAAGAAATCATTTTCATTAACATTCCCAGTAATTCATCTTAAAAACTTTCAGAGCTTCTAACTGTGAAATAACATCTAATCTTATTAACATCTGACTGTGGTTCCACCCTTATAATCTCACATCGCCGATATGCTTAACATTCTCTAGAATCATTCTGACTCATTCATTTGTTTTCATTCAATCATCAAAATTTATTTTTCATTCTTTAACAATATAGCATATCAAGTATTCACGTGAAATAAAAACTAATTCAAATATTAAGGACTCACCTAGTCTAACATAATCTATTCAATCAACTCGTCTTGACACATTCAAATGAATGAGAAATAACACATGAGGGAGCCATAATTTAGCTAGGGTTAAAAAGTTATTTATTTTATTATTGTATTTTTATTTGTAAATCTTAATAACACGGTTATTGTACTATCATTCTTCTATGATAATAATTGCAAGATTATCCATTATTATTTTTCTACAATATTTATTATCCTAATATCGTTTAATAGCAACATAGATCTTATTATCTTATATAATATTATTTTCTATAATAATATTAAATAACTTAAAATTGTAGGTGACTTTTAAAATATAAACTAGTATTTATTATTTTCCTTAATTAGTGTATTAACAAAAATCATAATTTATAAGAATGTCACAAAAGTGGGTGAAATTCTAAAATATTGGTTTGTTTCCTCATCTTTAAAGAACTCCAATAACAAGTGACTTTTAATGTCCATTATCAGTTTAGTGTGTGTATAAGAATATAGTATTAGATTAAGTATAAAGTTTAAAGAAAATAATAGGAATAAATCAACTTTTATTTTTTTGAATCATAAAATAATATTTGTTGTTTATTTATTCACGGTTTATTATAATTATGAAACTTTTATAATATAAAATAAGATTTGTGAATAGAATATCACAAAAATGCCATAGATTTCATAGCAAAACTTAATTTATTTAGTTTCTTGGTTAAATTATCCCAATGTTATTTTTTATAAAATTTGATTTTGGCTTTAAGATTCAATTTTATTTCATAAGACTAGTTAAGTTCGTAGCATATAGAAATACACATTATTTTTTTTATTTTTAAATAAAACTCTGTTAACTTTGTTATATAAAAATATACATTTTTTCCCTATAAAGTATTAACATGCTTCTTCTTTTGTTTTCCCCTTTGAATTTAAGTTTAATAAAATATAATAAACACATAACAATATAAGCCAAACAGAACATAAAAAAAATAAAACAAAACCCTAACAGTAGCTAACCCATAACTTAGCGCACTAAAAAAACATAACAGAACCTAAACCAACAACATCAACCACGCACAGGCTATGCACGAACAACGTGCATGTGGCATGTTCCGTTTCGGTTTTTCGACTCAACGTTTGAGACACTCGTTCGGACGATGCAGAAGTCGATTTTGATAGCATTTCACGGTTACGCGTTGGTGGCCGTGAGGTGAATCTAACTAAACTTATGGCGGTGAAAAAGTTGGTCCATAGGGTGTTAGGTGGCGGTGGCAGTAGCCATGCGAGACGGTGGTGAACAATTTAGTGTATGTGTGATGGTGGTGACTATTGGGGTTGCATGGGGGTTTTTGGAGAGCGCCGTAGGCGCCGGTGGTGGTGGTGGTGTCTGTTCAGAAGCAAGACAGAGAAAAGAGGGAGAGAGATAGCATAGATGAGAGAGAGATGCAAACCGTGGGCGAGAGGGAAAGAGAGAGCGTGGTAGCCGGTAGTCGGCAAGAGCGGTGTCGGCAATTGAGTAAAACAGAGAAAAGAGGGAGAGAGATAGATATGGTGAGAGAGAGATGAAAACCATGGGTGAGAGAGAAAGAGAGAGAGTGCAGTGGCCGACGGTCGGCGAACGTGGCATTGGTGACGGTGGACGGCAATGACGGCAGCGTCAGAGGTGGTCGGCGGCGTGGGAATGGGCATAAGTGGTCGGCGTGCATCCTTATTTTTTCTCTCTTTCCTTCACACTCTCTCACTATCCTAGCTCTCAAATCCTGATGCCAATCTAACCAAATACCCATGCATATATGAAGCAATCCAACGGAGGCTCTACTCTCAGACTTAATGCAATTGAAGGTGGGTTTTTTTTCTTTAAAGCCATCGGTTTCAAATGTTTATTACCGCCGGTTATGTGTTACACCACCTATTAATTCACTTGTATTTATAATAATATCAAATAAATATATAAAGATTATATTATGTATATATATCATTATTATTATTATTATTTTTAAATGGGTATTACAAAGTATTACAATTTCCATATTTAATTTGTAACAGGCGAACCCAAATTTTAGTTGCATAATTATTTATATTTATTATTATTATTTCTTTGTTTAATTTATTTATTTGTATTATTTAATTTAATTTAATTAATTTATATCAACATTATTTTTATGCAATAACACAACGGTCATAATTTTCCTTTTGTTCCTCTTAACCTAACAACCTAACCTCCTAATAATCTAACCTGAGAGCTAATCACCTTAATAATCTCATAACCCGAGGCTTCCCATTACATATACATACACTGATTGTGATGAACGAGGCTCAGTTTATTATTTCGGTTTAATGGTTCCTTTTATTGACGCAATGATTATTATATTTATTTATTTAATTTAATTAACTGATATTATTAATTTTTTTCAAGGTATTACATTATTTCTATTTTTAAAAATTTGGTCTACTAAACTTCACTCAAGTTATCTTAGAAAGTATCGTAACTTACATAAAACGTACCCAGTACTTGTCTCTCCTACATCGCTTCTCCTCCAAAATGGTTGTTCCATCATATTTTGAGAAGCTATCACTTTTCTCAGAGTCATTTCTCTTGCCGATACATGGTGCGTTACGGTCGTTCTTCGTAAGTTAAATTCTGACCCAACTGTACAAGTAGTCATGTTATGACATAAGCTGAGTTGACGACGTGTGACGACCCGGTATGTGTTTAATTTGTTCTTTCAAAATTTTAGTTAAGTAAGGAGACAAAACTAAGCTTAGGCATGGGTGCTATAAAATTTTGCTCATTAACGGTTGAATTAATGATGTGTGAAAGTAAAATTGAGATACATGGTGATGAATAATATTAATATGGGTGTGTTAATGAAAAATTTTAAATATTGAAATGTGAGTAAAGTTTGAAGTTTGAATTGAGTTTTTAGAGAATTTATGAAATTTAGCTTTATGGGTAACTGTTCGAGCGGTGGTTTGTCTGCTCGAGCGGACTGTCGGAATAAGTTTAGAAGATTCTTGAATGTTAGAGATTTTAGAGGTTTATATATATATATATATATATATATATACACACACGCATGCCCATGAACCATGTGAGACCCCCTCTTCTCTTTCTCTTCCTCTCCTAGAGAGAGAGAGACCTAAATCTCACATGAAAATCCTAACCCTTTACTAAGGAAATTGAATATTGAAGTTAGATTAAGAGCAATCAAGGGAGGAATCCAAGTTTTGGAGCAAGGAGATGGGAGATAGAGTATCAAGAAACTTAGAACTCTCACAAACAAAACCTTAGAAGGGAGAATTTGGAGTAATCTCAGGCTTTTGGGCGATTTGAGGTAGAATTTTGATTTTCTCATATGATTGTTATGATTTGGGTTGATACTTTGTTTACATAAGTAAAAATCTAGTTAATTTCATGTGAAATTTGAAAACTTGATAGTTGTGTGTGAGTTGAGTTGGATTTCATGAAAATGAAATTTTTTGAGAAGTGATTAACTATGATATTTGAAGATTTGTGGTGTTAAAGGGGTTTATGAGACTTGGAACTCAACGTTTTGTGATGGAAATAGGGATTTGAAGCTTAATTGTGAGTATTTGTGTGTTTTGGGGTTTAGAACTCAAAACAGGAAAAGTTTTGGAATTTTCTCGGATGACAACGCGCTTATTAAGAGGAGTTCTATCCGCTCGAGCGGTCTCATGGCCGAGAGCTTGGGAGCTCGAGCACCCCTCTATCTTCTTGAGCGGAATGCTGTGCTGAACCAACTTCAACTTATCATATCTCCTTATTCGGACTTCGAATTTGGTCATTTTTGTACTCAAATTAAAGCCTTGAAAGTTCTCTTTTCAATAAGACTACTCTCACAAGAAAATTCTTTTTTATAAAAAATATTGTGATTAAAATAGTGAAAATATGTCAAATTCTCGTAACCGTTTTTTACCCATTTTTGGCCGAATATTTTGAAAAAAAAATTTTTCAGTATCATAGAACATTTTTATAAAATTTCTAGTCCATTGGGTTAGTGGTACATATACATAACTATATATAGTTGGGTTGGAATACATGTTTGGACCAGTTGGCTGGATTTTTTTTTAC